>PVIR01002972.1:0-94719 GCA_004026965.1 Petromus typicus | reverse complement strand
TCTTGATGTACTTCAAATTTTGAATTTTCAGAACAGGGTTGCTCAACTTGCACTATGTTCACATATACTCATTTGTATATATTCATTTGTATTGTATTCCATATATTTATTTGTGGAAGATTGAGAGTTTGAGTAATTATTTTCTTGTTTTTATTTTTTATATTTCTACAATAAGTGAATTCTTTTGTAATGGAAAAAATCACTTTGAAAAACAAATGAGAATGTGAAGAAAACTCATTTTAAAATCAAGAATGTGAAAAATAAAAATCTGAAACGCAATAAAATATATTTAGACAATAATAAATTTTATAAAATTACACAGAGGTCCCTGATTTTCCTCTAGAAGGACATCGTTTTAATTTCCTCAGAATGTAAAGAAGTGGCAGGAAATCCTAAAAGTTGGCTAACAGTTATGACAGACTAAAAGAGATTTTTTACAGCAGAAATTTCTGAGATAATTGGAAGAAATATTTATACGCACTTTCAAGAATTATGAACTGCTCTTACTTCTTCCTCTGAAAAGTATCTGTTCATTTCAGATGCCCATTTTGAATTGGGTCTTTAAATTTGGGTGGGCTGATTTTTTTTAAGGTCTTTATATATTCTAGGTAGTAGCCCTTTGTCTGAGGAACAGCTGGTAAAAATTCTTTCCCATATTGCTGGTTGCCTTTTTACTCTGTTGGTGGTTTCCTTTGCTGTGCAAAAAGCTTTTTAATAGAATGAGATCCCATGTGTTGATTTCTTCTGTCAATTCTCATGCTATAAAGGTTTTGTTTAGGAAGTCTTTCCCTAAGCCAATGTCTTTAAAGAGTTTTACCTAACCTGTTATGCAGCAGGTTTAGTGTGTCTGTTTTTTTTTTTAATTAAAATCTTTATTGGTACATTACATATACACATCATGATTGCCTTCCACAATAAGAATTTGTACCAGTACATGACACAACTAATTATCATTTTTTTCCCATAGTCCTACCCACCCTACCCCCTATATACATACTTTGTTTCCTTTCTTTTTTGTTATAATCTCATTGTTTCCCCCTTCACTCCATTATGCTTTGAGTGTTTTCTATTTCACAATATATAACATACATTCTAAAACTCATTTACATCTTTATTTTCTCATACCACAGAAACAATACGATATTTACACATCTGTGATTTATTTATTTCGCTTATGAGGATGTCCTCAAGGTATATCATTTAAGTATAAATGATTCAAACTCATCATTTTTTATGGCAGAGTAATACTCCATTGTGTAGAAGAACCACAACTTTTTTTTTTTTTTAGGTTTTTTTGAGACAGGGTCTCGCTTTGTGGTTCAGGCTGGCCCTGAGCTCAGCCTCCAACTCACATCACAATCCTCCTGCCTCTGCCTCCTGAGTGCTGGGATTACAGGCGTGAGCCACCACGCCCGGCACTGTGGTATGTGGTACTGGTTGCTGCTGGCTGTGGGTCTCCACACCCAGTATCGTTATGTGGTTACCGGGGAATCGAACCCGGGCCCTTGCGCTTGCGAGACAGGCGCCGGAACCACTGAGCTAACTCCCCAGCCCAAACCACAACTTTTTTATCCAGTCTCCAGTTGATGGACATTTGGGTTGTTTCCAAGACTTAACAATCACAAACTGAGCTGCTATAAACATAGGTGCACATATGTCACTGTGATATGAATCTTTTAATTTTTGTGTGTATATATATACCTAGCAGAGAGATGGCCAGGTCAAATGGGACCTCCAATCCTAGCTTTTTGAGGAATTTCCAAACTGTTCTCCACAGAGGTTGTACGAGTCTACGTTCCCACCAACAGTGGAAAAGGGTTCCTTTTTCTCCGCAGTCTCGCCAACATTTGTTCCTGGCTAATTCTGAAATGGCAGCCATTCTTTGTGGAGTGAGATGAAATCTTAATGTTGTTTTCATTTGCATCTCTTGAGTGACTAGTGATGTTGAACATTTCTTCATATGCTTATTAGCTGCTTTTATTTCTTCCTCTGAAAAGTGTCTGTTCATTTTGGATGACCATTTTTGAATTGGGTCTTTAAATTTGGGTGGATTGATTTTTTTGAGCCCTTTATATATTCTAGATAGTAGCCCTTTGTCTGAGAGGTGGCTGGTAAAGATTCTTTCCCATACTGTTGGTTGCCTTTTCGCTTTGCTGGTGGTTTCTTTTGCTGTGCAGAAACCTCTTAATAGGATGAGATCCCATTTATCAATTTCTTCTACCAGTTCTTGTGCTATGGGGGATTTGTTCATGAAATCTTTCCCCAAACCAATGTCTTCAAGAGTTCTACCTAATCTGTTTAGTAGCAGGTTTAGTGTGTCTGTTTTAATATTTAGGTCCTTAATCCACTTTGATTTTATTTTAGTACACAGTGAAAGAGCTAGGTCTAGCTTTAGCCTTTGGCAAATTAACGTCCAGTTTTTCCAGCACCATCTGTTAAAGAGGCTATCCTTCCTCCACTAAGGGTATTTGGCTCCTCTGTCAAAAATGAGATAGCTTAGTGTGTCTGGAGTTGTTTCTGGATCTTCTAATCTACTCCACTGGTCCTCGGGTCTGTTGCTTTGCCAGTACCATGCGGTTTTTATCACAGTGGCTTTGTAGTACAGTTTCAAGTTGGGGATCGTAATATCCCCCATCCACTTTGATTTTAGCTTGGTACAAGTAAGAGCAGCTAAGAAGTATATGAAGAAATGCTCAACATCATTGGTCATTCGAGAGATGCAGATGAAAACAACACTGAGATTTCATCTCACTCCACAATGAATGGCTGCTATTTCAGAATTAGCCAGCAACAAATGTTGGCAAGGCTGCGCAGAAAAAGGAACCCTTCTCCACTGTTGGTAGGGGTGTAGACTCGTACAACCTCTGTGGAAATCAGTGTGGAGAATCCTCATAAAGCTAGGACTGAAGGTCTCATTTGACCTGGCCATCACTCTGCTAGGTATATACACACAAGAATTAAAAGATTCCTATCACAGCGACATATGTACACCCATGTTTATAGTAGCTCAGTTTGTGACTGCTAAATCTTGGAAATCACCAAAATGTCCATTAACTGGAGACTGGATAAAGAAGATGTGGTAAGACTGAGTCATTCATACTCAAATGGATATACCTTGAGGACATCCTCCTAAGTGAAATAAATAGGTCACAGATGTGTAAATATCATATCTTTTCTCTTGTATGAGAAAATGAAGTTATAAATGGTTGGAGTATTTATAGTTAATATTGTGAAATAGAAAATATTTAAAAGGAAAGAGGGTGTAGGGGTAAATAACAAAGAGAAAAAGAACGTGACAGTAATAAAAAAGGAAACAAAGATTATGTAATATAGGGGATAAGGGTTGCAGGGTAGGGGGAAGGGAAAAAATGAGAATCAAGTCAGTCATATTCTGGTACAAACTCTCAATGTTGAATGTGAGGATGATGTGTATTCATAATGTACTAATAAAGATTTAAATTTAAAGAATTACGAACTGAAAGGAGTGATTTTTTGTTTAGCCTTTTTTTTTGGCAGTACAGGGGATTGAACTCAGGCCCTTGTGTTTGCCAGGTAAGCAAGGTGCCACTGAGCTAAATCCTCAGTCCTCAGTTTCATTTCAACACATATCTTTTCTCCTTTTTCTTGTCAAATCACAAAATTTTTTAACTGGTAAAAGAATGACACTAAGCTGAACATATTTCTACCTGGAAGTTCTAATAGGTACCTCAAATTCAAGACTGAAGCTGTATTCTTTCTCCATGTACTCATTACAGTATTCAATATCACGGTTTTTCTCACTTCTCAACTGCAGGGCAAAACCTCCTGGAATTCCCCTTGACTCTTCTCTTATCTTTTATGACAAAGATAAAGCAAACTGTGGTCTTCCTACAAAATGTGTAAGACACAGCTCCAAATCTGACCACTCTCAACACTTCAAGTCCTCCTCTTTTCTTGGCTGCATTATTGTGAACATTGCCTAAACTTTCCTCTTTCCACTCTTGCCTTATTTTGGACAGTAATCATTAGAACTGCCAGAATGATTCTGTTAAAAGAAAGGTCAGATAGGTCACTCCGTTCAAAATCTTCTAAGAGCTTTTCTCTCTCACTTGGTAAAGTCAAAGTCTCACACTGCTTCTTTGCTATCCACCACTTACTACTGCTGCGTGCTGTTCCAGGAGAAGCAAGTTTACTGCCTCAGGGCTTTACAACTGCTGTTCCCTGTGCCTTGTTCTGTCCCTCAGTCCCTCAGGATTCAAGTAGCTGACTTCCTTCTGCTCCTATCTTTTGATAAGGCCTTTTTGGATTACCTTATTTTACAAGGTGTTCTTTTCTTCTCCCATTTTTATGTTTACTGTGGTTTTAATTACCTAATTATTTTCTGAGGTTATCTTTCTTTCCCTTTTTCTCTTGTTTCCTTAATAGACTATAAACTACCCAGGTAATGATTTTTTTGTTCTGTTTACTGCTAAATCCTTAATGCCTAAAAAAGAACCCGGCATTAATATTGGCTGAATAAATGAATATATCTACAATATTTTGTGAGAAAACATAAATGAAGAAGAAAAGTTCATAGAGAAGAGTCAAGAGACCAAATTGGGAGGGAAGGCAAATAGGCAGGCGCTATGCCTTAAGCCAATGTAATGATGGTAAATGGGTGGGGCGTTTAAAGGAAATGAGTATCTTCTACTTAGTGAAGACAGACAATCAATTATACACCTGACTTATTACTCTTGACTTAAATTTTAAATGGAAGATGTGATGCTAAGGTTCACTCACCTACAGTATTTCCAGAAGCAAATTTCACAGCTGAATTTATCTTATTTTCTTCTGAAAGGTCAGATGGTTTCACAAGTAGTGGGCTAGTGGGATTGGTATGATCTAGCAAAGAATTAATGGTAAAAACATAAGATATAGGTATTTGAATTTGTAAATGCATAAAGAGTTCACTAATATAGTCCAGTGAAATGGCAAGTAAATCCAGGAACATAAAATAAGATTTTTAACAAATGTGTATTTTTTAACATAGAATTTTATTATTTGCCATAATAAAGGTACTTACGAAGCAGTTTATATGCATGTTTACTTTATTAATTTATGTAGCACAACTGCTTGGCACATACATGGACTATAGAATAATCTATTGTGCTAATTGACCTGGAAGATAAATCTACTTTCAAAAACCTTAACCACAACATTTATACAATACAAGGGGAAATTGTAGGAGCTCAGAAATATACACAGTTTACTAAATTTATATACAAAGGCCAAAATTTATTTTAACATATACCTTTTCAGTTAAAGGCTGACTATACTTCAAAATAAATTAATAAAGTTATCATAAAAATCTACAGTATTAGAAATGTTGTATTTTCAGGTGTCTTACTTATAAACACAATATTCCCTTTAAAAAATATAATACAAACATCTATATATACATACATAACTGCAGAAAGTACTGGGTTAAAAAATAAGCAACTATCAAAGAAATCTGATACTTATGTGTTTCAGCTGGAAGCTGAACTAAAATCTATAAATGAGCAATAGCTTCCTTACCACTATTAGTTCTTTTAAGTTCCATTTCCTGCATGTGGATCTTGCTCGGAGTCATACGAATGGGAACTGGGTGAACAATAGCAGTATCCTAGAGATAAATGGGGTAAATACAAAATCTGAATTAAAAAATGTCAATCTAATATTATTAAAGAATCAAAACTGACAATAGTGTAAGAACTAGTGATTCTCTCATTCATACTATGGCAAACATTAAAATCAAAAGCTATAGAATTTTACCAAAAAATCTAATTCACTATACATGCTGAATATCTGGTTTATTTTACAAAAAGTATATTGTAAGTTGAGTAATTAAAGATTTACATAAAACTGCTTTTATAAACACATTTTGAGATATTCAAAAGTGTGAAATGATCTAAGGTAATTACACAAATGTTAACCTTCTGAAGTTAAAGTGAACTATTTCATGAGAATCCCAGACTGAAAATTCATTTTAACTAAACTCCTCAAGAAAACTTGATGCTTTACTTCCATCTATAAAGATAAGAAAATGCCTGTTTTACTGAAAGTCAGAGAAACTACTTATTTTATAATTCAAACTGTTTAAATGTGATTATCCCAAAATTTAGCATAAACCTACCATAAAAGAATCCATTTTTTGACAGAAACAACTAAAATTCTCACTCTAACACACCAACACTTTTTTTTCCTTTTCGGGACAGGGTCCACAACAGAGTCCAGGCCGGACCCCAACTCTTAGAAATCTTTCTGCCTCAGCCTCCCTGAGTGTTGGGATTATAGTCTTACACCACCACTCCCGGATTTTCCAGGTTTTGTCTGTGTTTTGCAATACCAGGGACAAGTGGCACCACTGAGCTACATTCTCAGCCTATTACACTTTTCTTATACCATTTCTGTGACTGCAACACATCTGACATTTCTAAACTTAGTAGAAATTTCAGAAGAGTAATGGTGTTGGTAATATAGGCTTTTATAAAGAATCAGATTCAGGACAAGGAAGAGAAGATGAAGCCAAATAGTACCAGCACATGCAGAGAAAAAGAAAGAGATCTCCCCAGAACAGGGAAGGCCTGGCTTTGGGGACTGAGCCTGGCTGAGAATCCTGAATCCAATCAAGCATCTGGCTTCACAGCAACAGACCAGCCAAGAACTCGGGCCAAAGGAGCTTGGCTCCTCCTATGTGGAATCAGGTGATTTTTTGTTATGTGCTGCAGTTAAAAGCAAACTTCAGTTACTTAACATTTCAAATACTTTGTAAAGGGTTAAACTTATAACTACTGCTTTGGTGATAATAGTGAGGTAACACCAAGTCCCTTGGAGAGAAAGTTATGTTCCTACATGAAGTTTTCTAGTTCACAAGCCTCTAAGGCTTGCTTACTCTCATCATCTCTAAATTCAAACAATTTATAACAAATTCTTTATGGTCCAAATCCTGACAAAGCCATGCAAAGCAATTTCTTGTGCACACCATATCAGTGAGAATCTGAGAAAGAAAAGCTCATGTATTTAAACCAACAAACCTAAACTAGTACTGCCCTACAACTTTAAAGTTATAAAGATCTATTATAGATGGATCAAAGTTTAGATTCCTCCTCATATAATAATGGATGGCTCTTTAAAAATATTTATAATACATTAAAGATACTGTTAGTTATATTTAGCTATAAATATATAGCTTTATGAATAACACTTTTTTCTTAATTTACATTTTAAAAATATTAAGACAAGCTGTGCTCATTTAGTAGGTATACATGCTCATCTGCTGATTTTATATATTTCCTGCTATCTGTGCAGATCTTTTACATTTTCTGTACTGTTAATTTTTTACTGATATGAATTTTTAAAATGCATATTATGTATTCATTTTCAAAGTATGATAGTTATTGAATTTTAAAAATTCCTTTTTTTTTTGTTTTTTTGAGACAGGGTCTTGCTTTGTAGTTCAGGCTGGCCCTGAGCTCAGCCTCAAACTCACATCACAGCAATTCTCTTGCCTCTGCCTCCTGAGTGCTGGAATTTCAGGTGTGAGCCACCACGCCTGGTACTGTGGTATGTGGTAATGATTGCTGAGGGGGTGAGTCTCCACACCCAGTATTGTTATGTGGTTACCAGGGATCGAACCTGGGCCCTTGCACTTGCAAGACCAGTGCCGGAACCACTGAGCTATATCCCTGGCCCCCAAAATTACATTCTTGATACATAATTCTAATTTAGTCTCATTAACCACTCATTTTTAGTATTTTGTACTTATTATACCTTTAAAATGCATAATCTCCAGTTCCAAACTCTTAAAAGTATCTCCATGTGTTATCTTCTCAATTTTATAGCCTTGCCTTTTACAAGTTATCTTTATTTTATTTTTGGTACTGAAGATCAAACTCAGGATACTGCACTTGCCAGGCAGGCATGGTGCCGCTGAGCCACATCCCTGGCCTTACACATTTTTATTTTTAAATATAATGCTAGGAAAGCAGATGATTATTTTATTTATTCCTCTCAAATGTTCTTGAAAAGAATGTATAGTCTCAGGCATAGTGTTTAATACACCGATAAGATTAAATTTGTTTCATTCCAATTTTTGACAGATTTAGATTATTTGACTGATATTTATTTATTTATTTATTTATTTATCTGAGGGGCAGGATCAAAGTGGCTTAAAACTTGCAGAGATTCTCTTGCATCAGGCTCCTGAGTGCTAGGATTATAGGTGTGTGCCAACACACCTGGTCCTGAATAACTAACGTGTTAATTGCTAGAGTAGATTAAACTATCCTTACCTAAAGATTTTTCTCACTTTTTACTTCATTTTGGTCAACTTTGCTATATATATTTTGAGTTACTAGGTATAATATTGTTTTATCTTTCAAGTTAATGTAATTGCTCACTGAACTGTATATACTGTCAAAGCACTTCTCTGTACTTGCAATTTTAGAAACAGACGTAATGTGAGAAAAAGAATTATAGCAATATTAAAAGAAAAAGAAATGATAGCTCATGAGAAAATAAGTTCTCATTCTAAACGCAAAACAAACTAAGAAACAACTGATTAACTTATAATGTCCATCTACTATACATTTTGGTGTGTCTGTCTGTGTGTCTGTGTATGTGTAGTCAGATTTATAAAGCTCAAAGCAGTTGGAAATGTTAACCAGAAGGCCATATATCTGCACTACAAAAAAGGAAGTCACAATAATGACTTCAAGAAAATAAGAAATGTTTAAGACTTCATTCCTCATACAATTTGCTTCAAAGTCTTTTAAATAAGCTCTTGATTTTGTAGAGCATATGAGCCATGCAGCTTCTGGTGGTTGTGATCCTGCTGCTGGCAGAACAAGGCAATACCTTGTCAAATTTGGCAGATGCCGAGGCCCGGCCTTGAACCAGTATGTCAGAATCCACATTTATGACTTGTTTGTAGCAGGGCAGAGAGCTTTCACTATATGAACATTTTAGCATCCATATGAAAATCACGAATGTCCTTAACTCTGAGCCATAAGCCCCAAGTGCCAAAGCACCACTTTCTCAGCACCAATCTGGTGTTCCCAAATTTAAAAAAACAAAAACAAAAACTTTGGTTTGCAGATTCTACTTATTTTCTTGTACATGCCAAGATTACTGAAAGCCTATAGGAAATCTGTTCCTATTACCTATGGCATATTTACAACACAGTTAGGTACTTGACCTTACACATAATTCAGCACTTTACTGAATACTGCCTTGTACTAAGCTAATGTATTTGTATTTCCTACATGTTTTACGTCCTGACTGAGTCCAGCCCTGACTACTTTCTACCCTTGTTTAAGGGACTTAATCGTCTCTCTGATCTTTCTTGCTGCACTCAATTCTTTATACTGTAGTTAGTTTGAATGATCTTCCCCACTTACTACTCTTTGCTCCCTGCTCCAATTCTGTATTGGGGACTGAACTCAGAGCCTTCACACTGAGCTGTATCCTCAAACTTTTTTATTTATTATTATTTTTACATTGAGGCAAAGCCTCGATAAGTTCCTGAACTGCCCCAGCTGGGCTTAACCTTGCAATCTTCCTTCCTCAGCCTCCACTGTGGCACCATGCCCAGCTCTCTGATTCTCTTATCTTGTAGTCTGTGCTAGGTCCTGGTATCTAAGAAGTGAAGTTTGGCTCCTTAGGCTAGCATTCAAAGATCTTCTCAATTTGCTTTTAATTCCATGCTTTAGCTCCCAACATGTCCCCACATATATGTATGCCCAACACTCATACTCTGAGCTGATCCTATCACAGGACTCTCTCTGCCTGGAATACTCTTGTTCACTGTTCCTCATCTTCACCCTCAGGCACACCTTAATGTATAAAGGTAACCTTTCATGAAAATACTTCCACATTCACTGGCTGAGTTACTTAGCAAACTTTTTTGCGTATAGTACTATTCAGCTACATACACCAATAATAACCACAAGTAGCTAACCAACGAAAGCAGCTGAACTGACTTTCTTTCATCTGATGAAATGCTTATATTACAGTGCTTGAGAAGAGACATAATAATGGCAGGGACCAGTGCACTGCACTTCTCATCAGTCGAGAATCACCCTGGTGTTTCGGTTCAGGTTTGGAACGGAGATTCGCCTAACAAGGATAAGCAGCTCAAGATTCCCAGTTTGTGGAAATGAGACCATCACAATCTCAACTGCATTAGAACTCTGACAGCGTATTAACAAACCATTTTTGTGTGCACGTAAGGCTACTACACTGTCTTATGGAGGTTTCTGAGGGCTATGGACTAGTTCAAAGCTTCTCATAGATTTTTTTTACTTTATTAAGCAAATGACTAATTATGAAAATGTAGTTTCTTATTAAATATCTCCAATACTGAAAGACATGTTAAATTAATATGAGGGCAGTAATGTTTTTCCTATGTCATTTCCTTGTAATCTGAATAGGCATTATTTAATTTATAATCCCTATTTAGATAAGCCTTGAAAGAATCATCTGGGACTGCGGCCAGAGACTACTGTGTGTAAACAGGCAATATTCTAGGGAGGAAAGGGGCATTCTCACAACTGAAAATTTAGAGATGTCAGAATGGAAAACAAGAGTCAGATTTAAATTTGACACCATATTAGAAAGAACAATATTATCTAGATATCAGGTCACAAATATTTAAGATTGTCAATTGTACAGATCAAATTCAGAAATCCAAATTCAAGCTTAAAATGTCTATCAACCATTCTTTATTTTCCTACAGGATCCTGCTATGTTACACATAACAAAGTCAAGTCTTGGGCCATATAATTTAAACACAGAGCTGGCACCCACAAATGGGGATATTATTTAAGAAGTATTGGGCCAGGGATATAGCTCAGTGGTTCCCGCGCCTGTCTTACAAGTGCAAGGGCCCAGGTTCGATCCCTGGTTAACCACATAACATGGTTATGGAGATTCACCCCCGCAGCAATCAGTACCACATACCACAGTGCCGGGTGTGGTGGCTCACGCCTGTAATCCCAGCACTCGGGAGGCAGGGGCAGGAGGATTGCTGTGAATTTGAGGCTGAGCTCAGGGCCAGCCTGAACCACAAAGCGAGACCCTGTCTTAAAAAACCTTAAAAAAAAATTGTAATTCTGCAAAATCCACATTAAATGACAAGACTATTTTTACATTTAATTAATAAAAGCTAACTATCTTTGATTAGAGCCATCTAAAAAGAATTCCCTGAGTCATTTTTTCTGCATCTTTTTACTTAGTTCACGCTAAAGAAATCCTACCTTGTATACTCATCTTTCCTTTCTATTCTTTTGATTTTAGGAAGTGCTAAGTGGCATGTACTCCTCTTTAAAAGTACAGAGGAGAGTGTAGGAGAAGCAGAGGGGGACAGACACAGAGAGGGAGATGTGAGCACAAAGAAGAAGTTTCCAATGAGACTTTGGAAGTTTCCAATTACCTGAAGGATGTGAAGAAGGATGTGTAAAGGAAATTAAGTCTACAAGGATAGATATGGGGGTTTTCTGTTTGCTTTTCTTGAGACAGGTCTTGCTATGCTCAAGCTGTCCCTGAACTCACCACACAGCCCAGGCTAGCCTGGCACTCATGCTGATCAGCCTGCCAAGCCTCCCAAATGCTAGGATTACAGGTGTGTGCCACCACACCCACCAAGAAGAATGGTGTCCAGTGAAACTTTTGAAATTTCCAAATTACTTGAAGGATATACAGAATATATATGAAATTAAGTCCAGAGGGATAGATTTTAAATCAAGATATGAATTTTGTAGCACTTTCAAAAGAACACAGTAAGTCACAGAAGACAAGACTAAGGATTCTCTGTTCAAGAGGAATGTTAACCAACAGCTCTGTACTGTCATGCTACGCTTTTCTCCTTTTGGGTGGGAGGTGGACAGGGTCTTTCTACGTAGGCTAGGCTGGCCTGGAACTTGCAGTAGTCCTCCAGTCTCAGACTCTCAAGGGCCGGGATTATAGGCCTGCGACACCATGCCTGGCATGTTTTGCTAAATTTGATCCTAATAAAGCTGAATACACCAATCAAATAAAAGCAGATATCATTTGTTTTTAAAAAGGACACTGCATAAATATTCACACACAGTACATATTATAGGACATAAACACACAAATATTCACATGTCACTACACCAAAATAAGCATGTTTAATAAAACATATACTTAATTAGCAAACATGATTAATCAAATCACAAAATGTTTCTGTAGACACATATATCAGATTTTAAAAGCATAAGTTTTATATCATTCAGATATCTAGAAAATACAAGGAATGGCAAAAAATGTTCTTTCCACCACTGAGCACACAAAAATTGAAAAGCCTGCCAACACTTCCCTCTAGGCACTACACGAATCATGCAGATCAGCTAAAATCATAATGAATGGAAATTTGGGTTAATAAAATTAATTTCAAACAAGCAAGCTAAGTGATTGACTTACAGGATCAGCTGGTGCAATGTTAGAATCAAATTGGGTCAGAGTTTGTGAGCTTGAAGAGCGTTCACTAAATGTCTCCCACTGCTGAACAGACAGAGGAGAGACAAGTCAGCACGATGAGAAAGATGGAGTAAAAGATCACCGGAGAAGATTTAGCAAAGTATTTCAGAGGTTGCACTGCAAGTTGTGTTTCATAGGTCTAACAAAATTCTGTGTAAACATACTTATCAATGCTAGGGCATACTCCAAGAGGAACAACCTCAGTCAATATAGTAATCACATTTCAATGTATGGAAGGAATTCAAAGCCTTACAAGCCCAAACTTAAAACACAATATGGGAACTTAAAGCAAAAGAATGTCAGAGATACAAATGGCCACCAAGCAAAAATGGAAGTAAGAGGGTTTGTCTTGACTAGAACAACTTTAAATCCTTCTTCTAAAATTCAAACATTAATGCATTGATTTGGTGATGTGAATGAATCAAATTTTCAATCAAATAAAGCAAGTCACTGAGACTTGCCAGTGCGACCCCTGAAAAATAATTCTATTATGTATGTGCATGTATTTTATACATATGCATAGACATTTAATAAAATATAATTGAGATAAAATGGAAGAAATTCTGGAATTAATGTTTGAGCTTATGTCATTGGTAGCAAGTCAACCCCTGCACTCAGCAATACAAACAGGGCCATGCCAGACCACAAGACAGAACTGCCAATCAGGCATCCCCACCCCATGCCAGGAAAATCAGAATGCGGCCATGACAAGAGCAAATCAAGCATCTAAGTATGTGTTATATACAGAAGATGTATATGAAACACTGTATTTCTAAAAGAGGTACACAAAAAAATTCATACCTCTTAAAATAGGTGGAATGATAAGTCAATATTAATTAGTTAATTTCATTTGTTTTGGAGATCGTGGTAATAAAATACTATAGAATTTTCACATCAAAATTTTATAAAAATTTTAATTGTCTTCCAAAGAGGGAAAAACTCCTTCACATATACAATTTATACACACAAATGTTTACACATAGACACAAATATCCCATTTATTAAAAGCCTTTTTATATTCTAATTTGGCAAGGAGACATTTTTATTCTTCCAGTGTTCAACTTACTGTTTAAAACTGTAACATTCATTTTGAGAAGACACACAGAAATTAGATATCAGCAAATGGACATAATGTGGAAAATTACCTAAAAACATGACTAATTGCTGAATAACTTCCTACAGATTAGTTTTAGTATGAAAAGTAAGATCTACAGAGAAATACTGATGAATTCAAAGTGTTTCATGAATAAAACCCTCAAATAATGTACTTTTACCATGGGATATAACTTCCGAGAATTGATTTAGCAGTATTTGTTAACATATGAGTTTCATGTTCAGTTATTATTATTTCTAAGATTCAGAAGGGATTTTGAGAGTTCTAATTATCAGTGTACTTGTTGGGGTGGCATGAAGTTTAACTGGGTTCAAAGACTGTGGAGGCTGTGTGGACAACAGCCAAAACTCTCACCTCTGTACCTTAAGCACAGTGGTCAGGAGTACAGGCCCCAGAGCCACAGGCCTGGAGTCCCACCTGGGCTGTGCAAACCCAGGCTATGTAACTTCTTGGTGCTTCATTCTCACCAGGTGTAACATACCATTAGCAATACCAACCTCATAGAAACACTGTGAATACTTCAAAGAGTTGTTACGTATAGACAGCTTTTTGAACAGATCTGGCACATTGAAAGTGCCTATACATGCTAGGAATTACTATTAAGTGTTAGTACTGCAGTGTCCATCCATAGCCATAGGTGCTGAATAAATACACACTGAAAGAACATTGGTGATTTGAGGTGGACTAAAATCTAATCTATATTTTATATTTTTTGTTTGTTTGTACGTATATACATACAGTATTGTGGATTGAACCCAGAGTCTTTGCTCTGAACTATATCCTCATCTCTTCTGTTAGAATTTTTTATTCCAAGATTACATCTCTCTTAATAGCTGTGATTCTTAGGCTGGGTTTAAACATGCAATTCCCCTGCCTCAAATGAAATTACACACATGAACCATCATATCAACTACTAACTATTTTAACAGCTATCATTAAAATGAGTATTTTATTAATATTTTGATTTTTAAAATATAGCTTACAAATTATGAAACTTACGATGGTTTATCAAATATTAAAGAATAAAATTTGAGAGGAATATTTAAGTAGAAAAATGTCATTACTCCAATCAGAACCTAGGAAGAATTTCATCTCTAGTGTTTAACAATCATACTTGATTTCTTTTAAAGTAAACATGGATTTTGGAATTGAGGTCCTTTAGGAAGAGTTGCTTTGATTTACAATTTGATAACAATGTGCTTTTTGTTTCTTTAAAACTCTAGTACTACTTTTCAACAATGACAGAAATTAAACGCAAAAACAGCAGTTTTATGAACACTGATCCTCCCCTCCATACATATTTTTTTAGGAGTCGCCCACGGATTAATCCCTTTCTCTACAAAAACACACATTAATTGGTTCACATGAGGTGTTAAATGCTTCAGACACAGGTCTCTTAATTATGGTTAGATCTCTACAAAGCAGCAACAAGTAGTGTCAGTAACTTGTGTCCCAACTGAACCAGTGTGCTACTTAATATAGCTACAGGGGAACTTTTTCACACAGAAACCTGCTGTAACACGTTAGTGTAGTAGTATTCAAATTGAGTTCTCAGAGCACCGAAGTTTAATGGGGCCTCTTATTCTAATCAGAGAAGTCACTTTATTTTATAATAAAAGAATTCCAAAGTAACTGGGGAGCAGCTGCATTTGTTCCAAATTCTCTTTTGCATAATGGGCTTGGTCATATTTAAAATGATAAAATCATTCCATTTTATACTGAATAGAAATAACTATAGTTTTGGGTTGCATAAAATACTTTCTCATGACCCTCTCTTACATAACCTCCAATATGAAGATCCTAAATTGAATACCACACACTTTGCCAACAGGACTGATATAGCAGTGTGACTTTGTGGGCTGACAGTTTGCTAAATATCAAAAGATCTCTCTCTCTCTCTTTTTTTTTGGAAACAGGGTCTCACTTTTGTAGCTCAGGCTGGCCCTGAGCTCAGCCTTGAACTCACAGCAATCCTCCTGCCTCTGGCTCCCAAGTGCTGGGATTATAGGTGTGAGCTACCATATGCCCCACACTGTAGTATGTAGTTTTGATTGCTTGTGAATGTGATTACTGGGGATCAAACTAGGGCCCTTGCACTTGCGAGGCAGGCACCAGAACCACTGAGCTAAATCCCCAGCCCAATCTCTTTTCAAATTTTAGCTTCCTAGATATGAGATTACGGCCAAATTGTTCACTCTTTGATTTTAACTTCATGCACCTACACTACGAACTCACAAGGTTTTGGTAGGGATAAATGGTGGAAACCAAAGGGTAGCATACATACTTTGAAAACTTTAAAAAGTCATAAAATTAAAACATTTATAGAGTCATACCATTTGTTCTTTCAGCTATGCATGTATACTGCTATTACCCTGCTTGGAATTTCTTATCTTAAAAAAGTTAATTTTTAATAAGAGAAAAAGGAAGCTCTGCTAACCTCGCTGCTCTGATTGAGTTCAGGCCACGTTTGGTTTAGTGATGGCATCGAAGGAGACTTGCTTGGAGGAGCTTCAGCCGGAGAGCCCGAGTAACCTACCTCACCTGGCTGATCCTCAACATCTGCAAGAGAAACACAGGGACATTCTCCATTAACAATACACTTATACAAAAAAGAAAGTATTTTTATGAGCAACAATTCATAATCTGAATTTCTTTCCTCATGTTCCCAAAGTATGTATTTGGGAATACTTTGGAAAATTGGATTTTTAAAATTTAAATAAGGTTGGAGATCCTATTATTACTTATTGGAGCATCAGAATGTACATTTGTATATCAAGACTTGTAAGGCTCTACAATAAATAAACATTTAAGTCAGTTTTTCCCAAATGTCTTTCATAAAATAAAATTCCCCCAAATTCCATTGTATTTACTTTGAGATCTGCTAATCTGTACTAATTTATTTACATTTTTACTATAAATCTTGTTACCAAAAAGCTGTATCACAAAAAGAGTACCTAGCCATAACAAGAAGCCATTCAATGAACCCATAACTTAAACTTCCGTGCGTGTGTGTGTGCGTGTGTGTGTAGGAATGAGATCCAGTACCTTGTGTGTACCTAGTACATAATCTATTGTTGAGCAATTCCACACCCCTAAAACTCTGACTTTTTTCATTATGCTCAAAGGCATTTATAGACATAAATGAGATAGGTATAAATCCATGTTACTATTTCAATATGGATTTTTAAGTGTATCTATGTATCACACTCCTTTTAAAAATATATTTAAGACTTAAAACAGAAAGAACTTCAATGATAAGTAAATTTCTCATTCTAATTTTTCCAAATTTAACATGGCTTTGAATATAATCCCAAACAATACCGTGAACTTTTTTTTGAGTAACAGGGATTAAACTCAGGACCTTATGCTTGCCAGACAGGTACATAACATCACCGAGCTACATCCCTGGACGGTACATAATTTGTTTAGAACTTAAATTCAAGATATGATTCCAATATCTGTCATTATTTGACCATGGGCAAACTGAGTAAAACAGCACCTGAGTTTCTCCATTAAAAGATATCTACTATTAAATGTTAGAATTGTACTTCAGATTTCTAAAGATAGCTATAATGTAATCTAGCAATGTACAGCCTTTAACCTTTCTATTAGTCATACATCTTTCAAGCTTTAGTGCTTAACATAAGATAGCTGGACTCATAAATTTATCTAATAAGTTTCTTTTTGTGTTCTTTTTAAAGTTTATTTTCCTCTAATGTCATTTTCTTAGAAGTACAACCATTTCTTTCTTTTTTTTAAAGAAAAGGTCTTGTTCTATAATTCAGGCTAGCTTTGAACATACTATTTTGTGCTCAATTCGGCAGCACATATACTAAAATTGAACATACTATTTAACCTAAGCTTGTCTTGAACTTGGGCCAATCCTCCTGTATAAGCCTCTTGAGCGCTGGGATTATAAGCATGCAATAGCACACATGGCCCAAGTATAATTAAGTTGGAAAAGTCCTCAAAATTTTTCTTCTGCCTATTCTGCTAAATAACTCAAAAGATTTTTCTTTTATTTACCATCTATTATACTTTTAAAATCATACCATGAGTTCTAGTTTGGAGCATAGCACCAGATTTTTAAATTTTCTTTTTTTCTTTTTTTTTTTTGGTTTTTTGAGACAGGGTCTCACTTTGTGGTTCAGGCTGGCCCTGAGCTCAGCCTCAAACTCACATCACAGCAATCCTCCTGCCTCTGCCTCCCGAGTGCTGGGATTACAGGCGTGAGCCACCACGCCCGGCACTGTGGCATGTGGTACTGATTGCTGCTGGGTGTGAGTCTCCACACCCAGTATAGGTATGTGGTAACCAGGGATCGAACCCGGGTCCTTGTGCTTGCAAGACAGGCGCCGGAACCACTGAGCTAAATCCCCAGCCCTAAATTTTCTGTATTTATCTATTTTGTAACTTTATGAATGAGAATAATATCCTTCACAAACTTGTTAAATTGAAGCCATCTATTTGTAACAAGATACACAGCTATTTGAGACAAGTCACATATCTGATAATAGCTTCACAACACATATGATTATTAAAATGTAACTATATAGTAAGTGATTATAAATATTATAAACAAACATTTTTCTACATTATTCCATACTGTATTAAAACACAACAGTTGTTTCCTGTTAGCTAATATAAGTAACATAAATAACACTGTAGCTTCAAGTTTTAACTCATGCTGCCATTGCACACTTTCATACCATTTGGAACTGAAATGGTATGATTTTCAGCAGATTAAAATGAATCCATATTTAAATACCACTTATAAGACACTGTTTGCATTTTGCCAAAGCAGTCTATGTAACTGTCTTCTTGTTTGGCAAAACCAAAAAATAAAAACATTGCAGGACCTAGGCAAATAAAGTGCCAGGAGGAGAGCTGGGGAGATCTCATCACTGAAAGTGGTGGGTAGGGGGAGAAATAGGAGACACTGCAATGGCTCTGAGTGAGATGAGAGAAGTAGCAGGTTGTTTTCCGTGATAGTGGCATGTGCATGCTTCTGCAGAAAACTCTGATGATAAGAGCAGACAAGAGATCAGTCCTCCTGAAGAAAGAGGCTGAGTATGAATAAGAAAAGTGGGCATTAATGTCCAACATGGATAGTGTAAGTTCTGCAGGCAGGATCCTTCTTTGCATTTGCATACACAAGTTCACAAACTGACAGCCAGTGAAATATGGTGCCCAAGAAATATCCAGAGGGTGACAGTAAATGACTTTTCTAAAAAGACATGTTGAGCACGACAATGGTGAGATTTATTACCCTTTGAATGTAGCTAAGGAAGGCACTGCTTATACAATTCATTTCTTGGTGACCTCACATGAGCAACAGTGACAGTCATGTAATGATAAACAATGTATGTACAGTAACCCCAAGGATAAGTTAGTATTGGGGTCTAAGAGTTTTTCTGCTACAATTTCAAACCTGTATCTGCTGTAAAGTGAATTCTGGGGTGGCTTCCTAATATTGAATTCTGTACTGAAGCTGAAGAAAATGCCTTCTAATTTTCCACAGATAGGTGAGCCATGGCTACCACTGTTGACAGAAGGCTGCACATCATTCTCATGGTGCTCTTGAATACAGTCAAAATATTCTGTGCTGATTATGATACTAAGAGAAAAAATTTAAGCATATGTCATGCAATCACTTTAGCTTTCTCCAACAACTATGTTAGACAAATTTGAATAGCCTGCTGTCCAAAACTGTAACCGCAGAATAGTATCTCCATCAGATACAACATAATCACTATCAACTTGTTTTGAGGCAGTTTTTACTGCTACTGCATGTTTATTCAGTTCTTGGGCTTAAAAACCAGTATCCTCAGACAGTCACAGGCAAGGGAACAGCTTGTGGCCCCAATGTTGTTGGAACATCCTTGTGTTTAAATTCATTGTGAATCCTTGGTAAACAGAATATGATACAGTCCTCTGATATGGAATACACTTCTCATGAAATCTTCCGTGAGTCACTTGTAATACTTCTTATACTGACAACAGGTGGTACAGAAGTTTCTCCATCTCTGCCACGCTGCCCTGCGATTTGTCACTTTCCCAGGTGCACAGGTCAACGTCTTCTGGGTTGAGGCTTTTGGCTCACCCCCTCAGAAGGGCTGGCGGGTTGTTAAGAGCATGATCCAAGAACAGTATCTACATTTTCTAAGACCTTTCTGAAGCTTGTCTGCTTCAGGATTAATAAGCTTCTACAATTATTGCTCTAGAAAACCCAAAAGTTATCCTGGGATAAATCAGTAAAGTTATATATTGCTTCTTTTCAATTTTACATATAGAACAACAATGGTAGTAGGCAAAGTGCACAGTTCCTATTCTAAAAACTAACAAGAGTCTGAAAAGTGTTAGATCTGATATAAACTGTATTTCTTTCAAAACCACTTCCTACAAATACCCAACAAAGACCTTCTTGCCTGCCGGTAGACACCAGGCTTCAAGATTATCCTTTCAGAGATAGGCATGTGCTTTAACTCCTGCTGCAACAATCTATCAACCCCGCATCCATCTGGAGGGTTCTGTTCTGCCCCTGATACCATCAAAGCATCAGAGCTTAAAAAAAAAAAAAAAGAGCATGAGTTTAAATTACTAAGTTAACTCCCAAAGGACTGTTTAAGCAAACGTCCTCCATGTATAAGTGTGTCTGCAGGAGACAGCAATATGAGTGTACTAGGGTTTGTGTGTTTACACACATGGGCAGCATTTCTCATTCTTCTACCCCTTCAAAGTTCATAAATTCAATTCAGTAACAACACACTTTGTTGCAAACTCTTTCACCAAGAGCTTCAGTTTTGTTCTAGGTTTATTAAGTTACTTATCCTAAATTTGTTATTCCTTTGGATTAAATTCTATATATTAAGAAATGATCTGAAAAATTACTTCCAGCTACTGCTAATCTTATAGAAATATACAGGCCCATATCTATGGCTATACCACCCTGAACACGCCCGCTATCGTCTGATCTCGGAAGCTAAGCAGGGTTGGGCCTGGTTAGTACTTGGATGGGAGAAATATACAGGCACACACACACTCTTTGCTTAAGTCTCAGAACTAAGCACATTCTACTTCCAAGCAGGAAATCCAGAAAGTTTTTCAGTAAAGAAGGGTCAAGACTCTAATTTTATTTAATACTTATACCAGGACAAAACTGTATTATTTATTTAGAACGTAAATCCTATTCTTCTAAGAAAAATTTATAAAATAAAGCAATGGGATTGAATGAATATTAAGTCTTCTCCAAAGCAGACAACAATTTCATGACAACTTTTCATACACATTTAAAAAGGACAGGGAATGGATATGCAAACAGTAGCAAGATTAAGTTTTAAATAAACTTTGTTTTGTCCCAAACGATTTTAGGGCTTCAAAAGCTAAGTTCTATTTCAAAAGAGAGGATATCTTCTCTACAACACTCCAGAAAAGGAAAGTAGTCAGTGAAAAGGTATAATATCTAGTGGCACCTTGGTTCACAAACTTGATTCTTTCCACAAACAGAAACAGGTAAGAACTAAATCAAATTTGGTAGTGAGCTTTAATGTTGACAGTACAATGAAATTTGACTCAGTTCTAGTCCAGTTAGGTTGTGACCAGAATCACGGAGAGAAGTAAATTCATGGACCCAGGGTATCACTCTATACCAAGTGTGGCAGTTTTGATATATAAAAACAAAGGTTTTTTTTTTCTTTTTAATTATGAAAAGAGGTGTCCCAGTAATGTTTAAGAAATTTACTGGAATTCTTTTTTTATAGCTACCACTTTCTACAGTACTGATAAATACTTGACAACATCTATTTGACTCAGCCATGATACTTCAAAGATCACAGTTATGGATAGAGGAGAGGTTGCTATTATCCAAAAGAACACAGACATCATTTATTTCTGACTTCTACATCATAAATAGAAAAGGTCATTTGTGCAAAAAATTAAAGACTGAATTAAAAGACAAAACTTATTCTCAAGGACTTGCTAATCCAGATGTGAAATTAATATCTCTTAAAGTCCTGTCATATCTTTGGTGAATACTTCAAGTTTTAGCCAGCTTTGTTTATCAGTATCTTGGCCAGGATTCAAATTCTAATAATGTAACAAATTTCATTAGTAGTGGATCTTTACCAATATTTATCATTCAATTGTATTGGTTTGTCAGCTATAATATCTAACTTTTGCTGAAAGAAATGACACTGCTGATAAAGAGTGCAGGCATGTGCATTTGTGTATGTGGGTGTGTGCACATGTGTAGGTCTGTGTTTATGGGCTGGGGAGGAATGTTGAGAAGTAATCCTTTGAGTGGAATGTCAATGGTTTACTTGTACAGAGCAAAGATAAATGTCTAAGCATATTCACTGGACGTTTTAAGGGTAAAGCAAAAAGGAAAAAAATCCATCTATAAGCAATGGGTTAAATAAAGGTACAGCAGTTTTTGGAATACCTTGTATTATAAAGAAAGTGATAACTCTGTATATAATAAAGAGATGTCCGTCCAATATTTTAAGGACAGACATACTATTATGTCAGTTTTTAAAAATGAATATAAAAGAAGCTCTTAATGTGACTGATTTGTAAAAAAGTAGTTTGAAGTCTGGATTTCTAGTAAACCATTCATATGAAGTTTTAGGTGCCTTCCATTCACTGGCTTTTAAAAATATTCATGTCAGAAGTATTGCTTAGTTTGAGGAGTCTGTTACAAATCTTAGGAACAACAATGAAACACATGCTCACATTTACTGTGTGTATCAGTGACTATGGAGGACGAGACACAAACAGGTAACACATTCCTTTCCCTCTTTTTCAGCATCTCAAATATATTGCTGAGTTGCTCCTATGAGCGGGGTAGTGTGGAGACAGAAAACAGTTAAAAACCTTGTTAGTCATTTAGTCATTTCAAAAATGTGAACATCTACTTATGTATGCAATTAGGGCCCTATTAGGTACTATCATAATGAATAAGAACAATCCACTTATTACCTTCTCAGAAGTCTCTAGTCACATTCATAAGACAGAAAGACAGATGTATCAAAAAAAAAAAAACCCACATAAAGGTGTATATAAAATTGCAACTGCTACAAATGACAAGTCCCTCTGTAGATTACACAGTTTAAGATGTACAGCATCTTGATATATTTGTTTTTATCTCAAAGTATAGCAATGTACAAAACTAGCAAGGCACCCTAACTTTTTAAAAGATAAACATTCTTTTCTTGAACTCAATTTGGAAATTGTCACTGCAGATGAAATCTAGAATGCTTTTTTATGTAAGACAATAAAACAAAGTTTCCCTTTCTATTCACTTTAAGATGACCAATTCAATGCTGGTATTATATATTAAGTATTTTAACTCAGGTCTACTTAAGTACTTCCACTGATGTATGTGAGTATTAGTTGTTCTACTTTATCTGCCATTTCATCTCATAAGCCTGTTCAAATGACATTGGAAAAACTACGTATTTACTCAATCTATATTTATAAGGAAAAGCAAGCTTGTATTTACAGAAAGAAGCTACAATTCAAGTCACCTCTGTTTATGACCAACGTACTTCTACGCAATCAACTGGGGATTCGACCTAGGGCCTCCAGCAGTGAGGCAAGAGCTACATTTTGAGCCCTTAAGAATTTAAATTCTGAAAAGATACTTGTAGAGGGAATATTTTAGTATGTCTCACCATTACAAACTTAAGATGATAAACTTACATTCTCAAGGCAGAAAAAATTCAAAAAACCTTACTTTGAAAATTATACACATTAAGCCTTATTTCAGCCTATAACTTTATTGGGGTTATTTTTGTTTTTTTAGACAGGGTCTCGCTTTGTACTTCATGCTAGTCCTGAACTCAGCCTCGAACTCAGCAATCCTCCCGCCTCTGCCTCCTGAATGCTAGGATTACAGGTGTGAATCACCATGCCCAGCACTGTGATATGTGCTGGTGGATGTGAGTCACCACGCCCGGCTTTTTGGTTACTGGGGCAGGGGCCCTTGCACTTGCAAGGCAGGTGCCAGAACTACTGAGCTAAATCCCTGGCCCTATAATGGTTTATAGAACAATTTAGTATGTGCCTGGCAAAATGCTCTATTTTGAGAATACTGTAATGAACAGGTTATATCCTCTTTCCCGAAAGAGCTTAGAGGACACTGAGAGAAAGGGGAAAGGGAAGAAACAGGAGTGAGTGAACATGTCTTATTGTCAACAGAATATAAAATGCTGAGAGATCAAAGAATCTCTCCCTCTTATAATCTCAGCAGATTCATACAGAGGACCTTTAAAATAAATTCCACCATCAGCCAAAACAAAAAGACTCTATTTGGGTATTCTCATTTAACTGTTAACTTTAAAAAAAAAAGCTATTTAGGAGCCAGGGATTTAACTCAGTGATTCCAGTATCTGCCTGGCAAGTGCAAGGTTCCATCCCCCATAACACATACTACAGTGCTGAGCATGGTAGCTCATGCCTGTAACCCAGCACTTGGGATGCAGAGGCAGGAGGACTGCTGTGAGTTTGAGACTGGCCTGCTACATAGCGAGTTCAGGGCCAGCCAGAACTACAAAGCAAGATCGTATCAAAAAATCAAACAAAACAAAAAACCCACAGCTATTAGCTATTTATAATGAGTTTTACAGATAATGATCAACCCACAATGAACTAGGATAATTTTTATATTCAAGTAATTTGCCCTTAAATCAATCCTTGATATATAATAAGTAGAATAAAAAATATCTTATCTCACTCCAAGATTAACAGAATTTTAAAATCCATCATTTAAAACAGACAAAAGCAAACTTGATTCTAACAATTCAAATGTTTGCAAAACATTTAATCAGAAAACCATTTATTATGCTGGGAGGGGAAAAATTACCTGAGTCTTTGATACCTCTTTTTTTTTTTTGGTTTTTTGAGACAGGGTCTCGCTTTGTGGTTCAGGCTGGCCCTGAGCTCAGCCTCAAACTCACATCACAGCAATCCTCCTGCCTCTGCCTCCCGAGTGCTGGGATTACAGGCATGAGCCACCACCACGCCCGGCACTGTGATACTTTTAAAATCAGTTATAGTACCATCTTGCAGACATGTGCCAAGAAAATACCAGTCTCTTTTTGTTACATATACTAGGAACTGATTTTATTTAAATTAAAGGAAATAGAAGAGTACTAGTTACAAGCAAAAGCCACGTTCATCTATCTGAATGAGACAGATGACAGAAACTGACACGCCCCTAGAAAATACAAAAGATCAAACTTGATTTAAATAATTTCCTTGGGTTAACAAGTTATCAGTTTTCAAAGGTTTAACATCTATGAAAACACTACATAGAAGACCCTCTCTCCCTCATAAGGGGCTGAAACCCAGGGCCTAGTGATACTATCTATGTAAGTTCTCTACCCAAAGCTACATCCCCAAGCCCAAAGTGCAATTTAAAACTGAACTGTATCCCCAGTTCTTTGAATTCTGGGAGAGGATCTCCCTAAGTCATTAGGTTGCCCAGGATGCACTCAAACTTGAGATCCTCTTGCCTCAGCTTCTCAGTGTGTTGTATATTTTTTAAAGTTGACTGGAAAAACCCAAACCTATGTCCTCTGGACAAAATATCTAAGTCATTAAACTAAACTACAACATCTATCTTTATTCAACTTTCACAACCAAGAATTATGTTTATCAACTTATCAAGACATACAAGCAGCAACCTTTACCACCCATTCTTACCTGCTGCATCTTCCAAGTCTATGAGTTTGGGCATCAAACTCTCAGGGAGCCTTTCTGGTAAGTCATAGCCATTTTTCCTAGCAACCACCAGATGAAAGGCAGCGCAGAACTCCTCTAGTGTCAATGCACCATCTTTATCAAAGTCTGAGAGCTCCCTAGAAGACAAACTTATTATTGATATATCTACCATCTGCTCTGGATTCTTTTATTTCTTAAAGAAGAAAAAGAAGTATTTTCCTCAAGAAAAGTACAAAAAAAAAATCACAAATTTTAAAATCCCACTAAAGCAAAAACATGTAAAAAAGGAAATACATCAAAATGTTTACTGCAGACTCGGGATGGTGCATCTGCTTGCTCGTGGTGTAGGTCTTTCAACTTTCCTATATAGCTAAGGGTCTCACAATAAAATGCCAAAAAAAATCTCCAATAATTAAAGTTACCCAAAATGACTTTTAATCCATATGCATTTCAGGGATAGATTATATCTGAAGGAGGGTACAAGAAATAAAAGTCATTGTTTTCAAGCTCATATATGTACATTAAAGTACAAAAAGGCTTGATACAAAACATAGCTTCCCCACCCTGTTGTTCCTGTCTTTTCCTAGATGCAATGTAACCAATGTTTTCATTTGTGGCCTTAAAATAAAAAGCACACATACATTTCTAGTTCTTAACTAAATTTTAAGTATCATCTACCTATGTCCTACAACAGTACACTGTGCTACCAACACCTTTATTAAAATAATTCAGAATAGAGAGGACATTAATACAAAGTAGAAATAAAGTTATCTGATAATTGTTTTAAAAAATAATTTGTGTTTCAATGGCCAATTTGAACTACATGGCAGCCATTCTGAAAGTCTTAATCCATGTTTACCACGGGGGCTAAGTGCTTTTTCGAAATGTAGAATGTGGCTTGGTAGAGCTTACAAGGCCTTCTGTACTGGCATCACTTATTTTTTTCCTAGAGAGAGAACCAGCCACTATTAGGGCAAACTGAGTCTTTTGAGAACATTTTGAAGATATGGGTATTAGTTTATATTTCAGGTTATAAAGTCTTTCAGCTGCAAACCCCTTCAAAACAACTCATATTACCCAGCTAATGATATGCCAAACTTACCAAATATGAGAAAGTTCAAGAATAGGAAGTTTTGATTTTGTAAAAAACTCTTTAGCTGCAGATCCTGAAATATTAAAACAATGTTGTTTAATATTATTCTAAATGTAGAGAAGAAAAGAACTTGAAGTAAAGTCTTAAAGAGTTTTCTTTCAATGGAAAAAATGACTTAATAATATGAACACATCATGGCTTTGGTCCCCAGTGGGTTATAAACTCTTTTTAGACAATTACTTTGAGAATTAATGGTCTTCTGTAATTAAAATCTACGAGCAATAAAACAATGTTTTTGAGATCATGGAGTTGAGACTTTGTCCTGTCCCATCTAGAAGAACTTCTGTTTTCAACAACTCACCTGGAATAAATCCGTTTAGATCAGGCTGAATGGTTTTAAACTGATTTATGTAATACTGCCTTTGTTCGTCTGTTATTTTCCAGGGATCATCATAACTACTGGATTGCCTACGAATTTCATTGGCAGTTGTAGCTGAGGCTACAGTTCGTACTGTTGTCTGGTCCTGCAATGAAATATTTTTTCCTCAGTACAGTATCTATCTACATGACTCCATGGACCAAGATTGCTAGGTTACTTATCCTTAAAAGTAAAACTTACTTTTTTGTGGTATTTAAAATGAAGTCATCAGTAAACATATTTGTTATATGTCAGGTTATTGGATATGTTTTTGTACAGTGATTATATAAACACATAGAATGATAGCAGTTATGTAAGCAACAGAAAGTTATGAAAAATGTGCTAAGAAATCCAAGCAAATATATTCTCAGATGCAGAAATCTTCCAAAACTTCACTGGGGAATTAGAAACAGAAATAAAGTCAGCCAAACCTTAGTGAAACATTCCAGTGACAAAAGACTTAAAAATAATGACACAGAGAAGAGTTCTAGATTTTTAAAATAAGAGCTTGCATTATAAAATCTGCAACAGCAAAATATAAAAACAATGACTGCAGCAATAATCTGAATGAAGCAAATAAAAATGCAATACCAATAAAATGTCACACCTGGACAGAAGCAGGATGCATGGTTAAAAGAGTACTGGTTGGTGGAGTATCTGCAAAACTGACCCAGTTTTCTTGAGGAGGAGGTGGAGAGTGCCCGGACCACACCGTGTCACCAGCAGAAGAACCTAAAAGGACAATGGGCAAACGCACTGACTCACATTTGAAGAAAATATCAGTTATTCAATTTGTATTTAGGACCACAACAATTCAAATTCTAGTTTTTGAGGCATGCAACAATTTCCAAAATGCAATCTCTTCTGTTTAATTAAAAGTTACAACTTTCTTAAAACTTTTTAGTTGTTTCATGCTTTCTTAATACTTATTCTGGTAAATAATTCTTCATTTTACCTTCACAGAATGTGGTATGCATAAGCTTTTGTCTAAGCATCACAGATGTAAGTAAATGTAATCACCACTTTTTGAAGGGACACATCTGTTTACAAATTCTTGGAACTTGGTTTTTGCTTCTTTTTAATTAACTCATAATTAAAAACTGTCTTGGAGGTAACTCTTAAAGGAATATTATCAAATTTCCTTCAATTTATAACTCTAATGAGCTAGTATTTCTAAAGAACCTCTACACACCTGATTGTGCTTCGGTAAAAGGAGACCAAAATGGCCCAGGTCCTGCAAGAGGCCTCTCACTGTTTCCCCCGCTGGAATGACGGTTGTGCTTCCTCCAGGTGTGTGGAGAAGTCGGTGGTGACTGCTGTGGTGAAACTATTGGGGATGCAGGTTCCTGGAAACAGTATTATTATTTTAAAATTCAATTCTAAGCAGATATTTTAATTATTAAGTTAAATTTACAGTATTTACATTTAATTATTAACTTATAAATTATTAATAAATGAGGGCAAACATCTACATAGGGCATCAACTGATAATGTTGTGCTTACCTGCTGATCTGCAGATGCTCTAGGCTGAACCGTATCGTGGCTTATGGATCCCTTTTTCACTTGTCCCCTGCCAGGCGGAGGGGGAATCACACCAGAATAAGACCCTTGATTTTCAGAATCTGAAGAATATGAGGCTGCATGGCGAGATTCTTGTTCATTCTTTGAAGCAACAAATCTTGGCAGGGGAAGATCTTTTACTGTTAATCACAGAATAATTATAAGTTGAGTACTCCTTATTCAAAATACTATGGATGAGAAATTTTTCGGATCTGTTTTTAGGATTTTGGAATGTCTGGCTACAAACTTTACAGGTTGAGTACTCCTACATCAAAACCCACTATCTGAAATGCTCCAAAATCTTAAAACTTTTTGGATGTCATATTGGTGCTCAAAAAAGTTTTTGACTTTGGATCTCAGATTAGAAATACTCAACCTGTATTATGTTAACATAAAAAAAATATTAAAAAGGGAAGTAGGAATATATTAAATATGAGAATTTTTGCAAAAACTAACACAGAAACAACAGACATAAAGCACTTATCACTACAAAGTTCAGGCCATTTTTCCCATAGATTATTTAGGGAGACTCTTGCCTAAAACATAGTAAAACCAGATTCTCTTCTAAGGCTATAGTAATGATATCTATATTAAATGTCCACTGGATGTCTGAACCTACGTTTGCTACTTTATATCCATCTCATCTCATAATCACATCAACCTTGCAAAATTCTTATTTATAGACTTTAAAAAATAAAAACAACAAAAATAAAGCTCTACGACTGCCAAAGGAACACTAGCAAAAACTGACAAGATGTAACCCAGGCACATCAGACCCCTAGGCCTAGACTGCTTCTACTTAAACTGGATCTCTAGAGTAATTTAGAGCAGTTAGTAAAATATGAAATATATCAGTAAGTATAACATTAGCAAATGACACTAGCAAATTCAGACATTTTCATAATGGGACTTGCTGATTTTTCAGCTGATTTTCAGGAGAGGTATACTTCCCTCCACTAAACTGCTACTGGGGACCTCTTGGACGCTATATAAGCACTCCTCATTGAACTACATCCCTAGCTCCTCCTTCACTTCCTTTTACAAACCTATCTATAAGGGAGGGAAACTATTCAGCTTATTTCTTCTATATGTAAAAATAATCAAAACTACCTGAAAAAAATGTAAACGCTCACACTAGAAAAATGTAGCTGATCAGAGGTCTACAATGAAAACCTCCAACTGACAAAAAAACTGATTATATGCTTAAAAATATAAATATTTTGATATTATAGAAGACCTCAAGTTTTCCCTTTTCTCTATGAAAACTACCAAAACTATCACACTTAAGCACCTGTATTTACAGAATATCTACTTTCATTCATATCAACAAGTCTCCAAATCATTGAAAAAAATTATCCAAGATAATATTTGTAAGGTAGTTAGAAGCCTGTACCATCTACTAATATTTTAAAAAATGGAGCCTTCCCCATCTCCTTAAAAATGCTTAGCAATGTTTATTATATTAGAAAAGAGGAAATAAGGAAGCTATAGACAGAGATGTTCACTACAATTAAACACTAACTTCAATAAATTACC
Source organism: Petromus typicus (assembly GCA_004026965.1). Lineage (NCBI taxonomy): Eukaryota > Metazoa > Chordata > Mammalia > Rodentia > Petromuridae > Petromus > Petromus typicus. Next base: position 64,779 of record PVIR01002972.1, on the reverse strand, counting down.
TAAATTCTAAGGAAATGCTAGTGAATTCCAAAAACTGCCATTTGAACAGAGTATCATCAAATATATATGATATACATATTCTATGCTGTAACAGATATGACAGATACTTTTCTATGAGAAATGCAAGACAGTGAGAAATCACATCTGTTGCCCTAATGTTACAAATGTCACTGTTACATTAGACTCAAAAGTTCTATTGACTTGAATGTCATTTGTTATTAGCAGAGTATTTTCCTACATATTTACCTGTATTTATACTTTCTACTCTTAATGGAAACCCAGACTGGGCAACAGCTACAAGTTTCAAAGCAATGTAGAACTGACTTCTTCCAAAATAACCAAGTCGTGTTGCACCACAAAGCTCCATAATCTAGAAGAGAACACAGTATTAGCCTCACAGATTACGCCACAATTCTCCATTCAAAACTATACAGCTATCCAACTTATTAGTACCTTCTCCAAAATACTTATGTAATGTATGATGTAATACTAATTGATGTAATTGACAACTAATTCCCATTTCTTGAAAGACAAAAGCCATTGGGTTTATAATAAGGTTATCATCCCCCTATTGATCAAAATTCATGTAACGATTAGTTTTATTAGAATTTTATTTCCTTCAAAGTCACCTTTTTTTTAGTAGTATACCATCTTACTCTACATCCTAAGCACTGTTCATATAGTACTTCCATACAGCCAACAGGCTATATTGCAGAGTTATTGAAAGCAAGTCATAAAATGATACAACATGGGAGAACGCTAAGGAGATACCCTAAGATGACACAATCTTAACCACAAAAACACAAATTTGCAAACTTATCAAAATTCTATCAGCTATTTTGTTAGTTAAGACTAAAAGTGGGAGTTTTTTTTTTTAGGTTTTTTGAGACAGGGTCTCGCTTTTGTGGTTTAGGCTGGCCCTGAGCTCAGCCTCAAACTCACATCACAATCCTCCTGCCTCTGCCTCCCGAGTGCTGGGATGACAGGCGTGAGCCACCACGCCCGGCACTGTGGTATGTGGTACTGGTTGCTGCTGGGTGTGGGTCTCCACACCCAGTACTGTTATGTGGTTACCGGGGAATCGAACCCCGGCCCTTGCGCTTGCAAGACAGGCGCCGGAACCACTGAGCTAACTCCCTGGCCCTAAAAGTGGGAGTTTTGCTCCTAGTTTCCTAACTGTACTTAATATGATTATATGGCTTTTCTTTTTTTTTTTTTTTTTTTAGGTTTTTTGAGACAGGGTCTCACTTTGTGGTTCAGGCTGGCCCCGAGCTCAGCCTCAAACTCACATCACAGCAATCCTCTTGCCTCTGCCTCCCGAGTGCTGGGATTACAGGCGGGAGCCACCACACCCGGCACTGTGGTATGTGGTACTGGCTGCTGCTGGGTGTGAGTCTCCACATCCAGTATAGTATGTGGTTACCAGGGAATCGAACCTAGGTCCTTGCGCCTGCAAGACAGCCACCGGAACCACTGAGCTAACTCCCCGGCCCCCTATATGGCTTTTCTTTAAAACAAGAGTTTTTGTTTGCTCTCTTCCTTTTTCTAAAAAGTTTTCTAAAAGCTTTTCAGAAAAGCTTTTAAGAGTCTGCACTGATCAGTATGTCACCCAACAATATCTTACTTTAAGTAAATACAGTGGTGCCTCAGTTCACAATTTTTCTACAATTCTGGGTGGATAGTCACATTCATGTTGTCACCTAATGTGGAGTTAGAGAATGGAAGCAAATTTTTGCCAATGCTTCTATTTGCCAACAAAATTGTTCATGAGGTACTGCTGTTCAGATTCAACAAAGATGACTTCAAACTGTGGTATCTATATTCAAAGTGCAGTAGATTTGTAGTATATGGATGTGATCAATTTGCCTAACATAAGCCCTATATCTATATATCTCGTCACTTGGCCAATAATACAAATTCTTGTATACTTAACATGTTTGTGATGAGGCTGTAATTTATACGTCTTACTGCTGGGCGGTTTGAACCAGATGAATTGTCATGCATATACAAATGGTGGTCCAAGCCACTGCAAATGTGTTAATTTATCTTTTTTTACCTGTAACATTCCAATCAAGGTAAGGTACATTTCAGACCTGTAGAAAGTCTGAAGAAGAGCACTTATAAAACTACAAAAATAACACCTATCAATGGATAAATAATTCATATCACACAACTAATAAATAATTCCTATCACACAACTAATAAATAATAACTATCACAAACTAACCACCCGTTTACATGCTCAAAAAGAAAAACTGATATGAACTGCTGGTTTTGCCATGAAAAGACACATACTTCTGCAGAAATTTAAAAGGCAGGTTGTATCATTAAGGGAATTAGAAAGAAAAGGCAGACTTAACAGAAGGATGCATAACTTTGCCACGCAGGCATTTTTATTATGGTCAATTTCTTCTTCATTCTCTCTTTTCTGCCCACCTGTCACCTGTGGAGGGGTCATTACATATCTTAGGTACCCTCTTGTTGATAAAGCAAAGCATCAAAAACATGCTAGGTATATGCAGATAAAGGGAAGGCCCAAAAAGAAAAGTCAGAAGCTGGTTGACATTCAGGGGAAGATATCCAGGGACTAGACAGAAAGGAGAACAGAGTATTCAAGGGAAAGCCAGAAATGTTCTTGCTTTATAAATCTGGATTTATTAAAAGTTTGAGTTTGTTAGCTATGTGCATTTCTTTTCCTGTGAATTATTTAATTTGTCCTTTACTGATTTTAAAATGAGTCATGAGCCTTCTCCAGTCATTTTAAGAAGCTTTATTACATTATGGACATCATCCTCAAAATGTCATGGAATTAATTCATTCATTTATGCTGTGCCAATTATGTACATATGGCTGCAATAGAAAGGGAAAGGCCAATCATAGGAGAATATGTGTAGAGGGGTGAAGGCAAAGCTGGGAAGGATGGATGGAGTAACAAATGAAGACCCAAGCAGAAGTTCCTTCATCTTGTATACAAAATTCCCTGACTTACCTGTTTTTCAACTAAATTCTTACAATGGTACAGAAATTTACAATTTTTGTACAAATATATCATTTTTCTTCTTACGGCTTTTGGGTTTACTATATTTAAAATGTCTTTAAAATGTTTCAATCTGGAATATTTATGATTAAGGATATATAAGTCTGACTAAACTGGAATTTATTTTTGGAGTGTAAGTCGAGTTAGGAATTCTCTTTATTTCCTTTATTCATCGATCCTACTTATTCTCCCATTTCTGACTTCTTTATAGTTCGGCATGGCAACTCTTGGACCTACTACTTTAGTTTGATAATAAATATGCGATGGGGTTAGTCACCTCTCAACATATTCCCCCGTTTAGAATGTTCTGGACTACAGTCATATTCCAAATGTTTCATTTGTTCTAAACTCTAACAAGATCACTTTTAGTCTTTTGACACTAAGCACAATACTGACATTCTACAACACCTTTTAATGTTATTTAGTTCCATACTCCTGAGTTTGTTTTTGGCTTTTCAGTTTTCAAAACCTACAAACAGATGTTAATTTTATCATGTGCATTTTGGGTAGAATATTAAACAGACATTTTTTTTTTTCCTTTTTCTGTTAACATATATTCTAACAGAGTACCTAACAGGAGACTCTTTTTTGATCTTTGGAATGAATTCTATTTAGTCGGAGTGTATCCTCTCCAAATTAAAATTTTAACCAAAATCTTCAAATGAACTTTTTAAAAAATGCAACCTGTTGTTTTAGCATTTGTGTTATGTTGGCTTTGTAAACCAAACTAGCAAGTCTAATTTAAAGAGATCAAAAATTAAACACACAGTAGTGTACCTCTAATCCTCACACTCTGGGAGGCCAGGGCAGGAAGACTATAACAGAAAGCATGCTATCTTTGTTGATCACTTAAAAGCCTGGACAACTTGGTCCACCTGTTTTCCTTGATGGGACAGGAATATTTCTTCTGGCTTGCAGTCACTCTAATTTCTGCGATTCTACCAACTTGTTAGACTAGTCACTATAATTATGTGCCTCCTTACTAACATTGGAATATCTGTAATGGTAATTCACATCTGCTAGAAAGAAGGGAATAATTAGGAAAGGGGCTTACTTGTTATTCTACTCAGGGCCTAGAAAAATACTCCTAATGTTGGCCATCATTATCTTCACTTCAAAAGAAACAAAACAAATCACAAACAAGGATAAGGGGCACCACCAAGGCTGTTTTGTTTCTAGCAGGGTAGTTTAAATCCAAAGTCTCTCTGCTCCCGGCTAAATCCAGGTCAGAAGCAGAGCTTTACTCCTGGTGTGCTAAGGGAGTAGCTGTTCCAAAATTTATTCCTTCTGAAGAACACCAATCAAATTAAAAGTACCGTCGCTGAGTTGACTAAGGAACATTATAGCCCCTTTGGAGATTTTAGGATGCATTTTTAGCCCACCTGAGGCACTTAAATGGTCGTATAAACCACTCCTCTTCATTGAATACTAATCACACGGCTTCCAAACCAGTGGCCCATGTGTGACACGCTCTAGGGAACACTGGAGGCTCTAGAGCAGTGTTTCTTGATGCATTTGGTTTCTGGATTCTTAGTGTATGTTTTAAAAACTAAGGAGAAGTCTAAAACTTTTGTTTTTGTGGCATACTGATATTTACTAAATTAGGAAATTAAAAAAATTTATGTTTAGGGGATGAGGATGTAGCTCAGGGGCACAGCTATCTGCTGTCAAGCACAAGGTCCTGAGTTTGACCCCTGGTACCACAAAAAAATAAAAACAAAACAGTAATCCTATCACTTGTGACACAAGTTTATGAAAATAACTATCTTCCAAAACTAGAAAAAACTTAGATGAGTGCAATCGTACACATGCAAAGTTTTAATGTCTCGTATCTGTTTTCTTTCTTTTTTTTTTTTTTTTAAGGTTTTTTGAGACAGGGTCTTGCTTTGTGGTTCAGGCTGGCCCTGAGCTCAGCCTCAAACTCACATCACAATCCTACTGCCTCTGCCTCCCGAGTGCTGGGATTACAGGCGTGAGCCACCACGCCCAGCGCTGTGGTATGTGGTACTGGTTGCTGCTCGGTGTGGGTCTCCACACCCAGTATTGTTATGTGGTTACTGGGGAATCGAACCCGGGTCCTTGCGCTTGCAAGACAGGCGCCGGAACCACTGAGCTAACTCCCCGGCCCTCTCGTATCTGTTTTCATCTTGTATTATACTGCTTTATTTAAAATATAAAAAGGAAACACATTATATAGAAATAAGTGTTGGAAAAGGGAGTGTTTAGCAATTCAGGTAATTCTGGTATTATTACTTATCCAACTAATTCAACAGTTCTTGCTTAAAGTTATTTAAAATGTAAGTTCCAAAGTCACATCAACAAACTCCTATAGTCTGACATGAGAATCTATTTGTTTCAATACATTATATCTACACTGACCATTTGTAAATTATTGTTTTAATTATGGGGACCCTCCAAATATGACATTTCATTTATGCTAATGAAAATGACATTTACTAATATCACTGATCTCATCAGAAAGTCACTAAATATTGGGAAACAGATAAGTACATGTGGCAAAGTTTCTAAAATTCTAATTTTCACCAAGAAGCTTGAATTTTATTATCAGCAATTAACAGCATCAACTATTTTCTTTGATAGAACAGAAATTATCTGCTCAAAACTCACATCAGTTATTCTTTTCAAAAAATTATGGTCCATGAATAAAACATTTAACTCAACAGTTACTTAACTCAATCAGTAATCGTATTTCAATACGAAGAAGAAATGCATTATGTATGCTTACCCTTTTATCATACAAAATATTAAAAAGACATATGCTTAGAGTTAAGATTTAATAAAATTGGGCCAGAGATTTAGCTCAGTGGTTCCGGCGCCTGTCTTGCAAGCGCAAGGGCCTGGGTTCGATACCCCGGTAACCACATAACAATACTGGGTGTGGAGACTCTCGCCCTGAAGCAATCAGTACCACATACCACAGTGCCGGGCATGGTGGCTCACCCCTGTAATCCCAGCCCTCGGGAGGCGGAGGCAGGAGGATTGCTGTGATGTGAGTTTGAGGCTGAGCTCAGGGCCAGCCTGAACTACAAAGCGAGACTCTGTCTCAAAAAAAAAAAAAAAAAAGATTTAATAAAATTAATAGTTTTTATTGCAACAAAAAAGACACTGTTGAGTGAAATTGGCTTCTTTATTACATGGCAGTTCAGAGCACAACACTTGCAAAATAGGATGTGGTTCCTTGATTTAAGCTAAGGAACCAACAGTTCACACAATCAATGCAAGTATCAGCACTGTACAAAGAAAAATAATGTCTTACTATTATTAAAACAGTTTCCACTCTCCTCTTCTACAGAGTTAGGGGAGGGCACAGTGATAGAAGAACCGGCTTTGATGTGACAACCGCTGGTCTATTTCCCTTAGCAAACACTGAAAACACAATGTCCAGGGATGAAAGTCAGATACAGGAACTGGTGAAACTGGCAAGGCAAAAAGTAATGAACTACAGAATACAAGACAGCAGCTGTTACACAAGAATACTTGTCCAATGACACCACCTTCGGATTTTTTAAAAAGCTGGCTATCTGGACTATTCTGTTCTCATTTTCAAATGCTAATGTGAACTCACAAACCCTTGGACCATCTATCTGTACATTCCGTCCAGAGGGTGTTCTATAATTAATTCAGGAAAAAGAGCAATAAAATCAACAGTGAAATTGCCATAATGTCCGTTCATGTTCTCTAGTAAGTAGGTAAGGGGAGTATGAAAAAACTTTATGAAAGATAACCATAAGCACAGGCATTATTAAATATTAACCTGTCCTACTTGTACAACAAGAGAACTTCAGTTGTTTAAGAATCAGGATGCCCAGAAAAAATAATTCTCAGGTCATCAATAAATTATTATATATATTAGCTTTGTATAAGATCATATCTGGGAATGTAATTTTTGAAAGATGTACCATCTCATCTTTCACTGGTATGTGAAGGACAACCCTTAAATACATATGCCAACATATGTATTTCTTCTTTCTTTTAGTAAATCAAGATTTATCCTATTGCTTCAGGGGTTTCTACTCAGAATTTTGTTTGCTTAGCTGCTGTCCTGCAATAGAAGCCTCAGTCTAAATACTGGGGAATCAAAAGCCTTCCTTGAATGCTTATCTGCAGTCTCTCTCAAAAGAATGACACACCACAGAACAGGGAAAGCCCCTTACACTCCCAGCCTAGAACAACTCCTGATGAATAGGAACAATCTGTATTGCTGACAGCAATGAACAAATGAAGTATTATTTATAGATCAGTTCTGCTGTATTCTTGGTCCACTCACACACACGAACTACCAAAGTAATAGTCTGGCTCCAAATAACTTTTATGCTTTTTAAAAAAGACACCTCGAAGTTTAGGCATTCATAGCTCTCTCCATATTACACGCTTGCCTTCCTTCCGCATTTTCTAGACTAGGTTCTGCTTTTTCCTCCTAGATGATACTCCAAGCTAATGAAATTACACCCTTCTATCATGAGCCACCCCAAGACTTTCCTCCTTCCTGTAACATTTCTTTAGAATAAAATTTATTTTTAGGATTTAGTTCAGTGGCATTACACCTGCTTGGCAAGTGCAAGGTTCTGAGTTAGATCCCTGGTAACAAAATATAAATAAATAACTTTTAACTCATACATAAAGACATAAAAATTGGACTTTTCTTGGGGGGCAGGGTCTCACTGTAGTCCAAGTTGGACTTAAAATTCCTAAGCCTATGTGACCTTAAAATTTTGATCCTTCTGCTTGAGCCTCCCTAGTGCTGGGATGACAGGCCTGCGCCACAATGCTCAGCTTCAAATTCATATACATTGATGGTGCAATACGCAATGTTTTAATAAAGGTCTGCATTGCAATGTTTACATCTAGCTAAAATGCCTCCTTCTCTTGTCTTATCATTCTGTGTGGCAAAAACTATCAAACATGTTTCTTCTTTTTGAAATATGCAGATATTACTATTATCCACGGTCATTCTACCATGCAACAGCACAACACAACTTCTTACTCCTATTTAAATGTAACTTAGCTCCCCATGATCAACCTTTCCTGGTCCCCATCTCCACCAGTCCCTAGTAACACTAATCTACTCTCAACTTACATACAATTAACTTTATTTATAGCCACATGAGATTATGCAGTATCTACCATTCTGTGACTGCCTATTTCATTTGGCATAATGATCTCCAGTTCCAGCCATGTTGTTGCACATAACAGGATTTCATTCTTTTTGGTGGAGTGAGTTTTCCAGTGTGTATTTGTACCACAGTTCCTTTATCTATGAGCAGCTGATGGGCACATCAGTTGTTTCCTTTTTCTTGGCCATTATGACCAATGTTGCAATGAAAATAGGAGTAGAGATGTGCCTCTGACATATTAATTTTTAGATTCTTAGTAGGTTTATTAGATCATTTGATAGTTCTATTTTTAGGGGTTTTTTTGAGACAGGGTCTCGCTTTGTGGTTCAGGCTGGACCTGAGCTCAGCCTCCAACTCACATCACAGCAATCCTCCTGCCTCTGCCTCCGGAGTGCTGGGATTACAGGCGTGAGCCACCATGCCCGGCACTGTGGTATGTGGTACTGGTTGCTGTTGGGCGTGAGTCTCCACGCCCAGTATTGCATGTGGTTACTGGGGATCGAACCTGGGTCCTTGTGCTTGCAAGACAGGTGCTGGAACCACTGAGCTAAATCCCTTGCCCCTATTTTTAGTATTTTGAGGAACCTCCATAATGTTTTCTATAATGTCTGTATCTGTTTACATTCTCCTGCAACAGTATGCAAGAGTTTTCTTTTCTCCATATCCTTGCCATCTTGCAAAAGTTACACTAGATCCCTATTCTCCCTCCAGTTACAAAAATCAAACGAATTAAATAATATGACGTAAGACCTGAAACTGTGAAACTCCTAGAAGAAACCATAGAAGAAATGCTTCAGAACAATGGAATAGGCAAAGACTTGGCCAAAACCTCAAAATCAAAAGAAATGGAAGCAAAAACACATTGAATTGCATCAACCTAAAAACTTCACAGCAAAGAAAACAATCATCACAGTGATGAGACATTCTACAAAATGGTAGAACATATTTACAAACAGTACATTTGACCAGGGGTTAATATCCAGAAGGTATTCAAAATAAACTTGATAGAAAAAATTAACAAGTTAGCAAAGAAATCTATAGACATTTCTCAAAAGAAGACATAGAAATAGCCGTCAGGTATGAGAAAATGTGCAATATCCTGTAAGATTTTCTATCCGTCCTACCCCACTGCCAAATTCTCTGTACCAGTGCTCCAACTCCTTGCATCTGAGTCACCTGAATTATTGTGCAGTGACATCACTCACACCATACATTCACTGGCCTCACACACTCTGGCAGTCTCTCTCCACTGCGCTCCTTCGTTAGCACCACAGAGGCAAGAATGTGGCCACACTGGAAGCCCTGCAAGCTGTGCCACTGCTCTCTTCACATGTGTGTGTCTGCTGAAGGGAACTGCTTCCCACGGTGCCCACATCCATCTGACTTACCAGCTTCATTTCGTTTCTTCATTTGAATCAGCTCTTTCCTACTTTGAAAGATCAGTTTCATCCCATCTTTAAAAATAAAGGATTTTCTAATAATAAACACTTGCTTGGTCCAAGGCAGTTCAGACTATACACATCTGTGATCACTTCTCTATCATCTTCAGCATTACAGTACATTGTTGCAAAGGGAAAAAATAGGCCACGGAAAAAAGTCCAGGCAAGGACATGAGAAATTCACTAAAGTCTAGTCATCCCAAAGGACCTGTTTTCTTTTTGTTGTCAATGCAAAGTATGTTCACCTTTGTGGACAATTCCCTTCCTTACAAAAACACTTTTATTTAAATACTTCACACAATCGAACAAAAAACTCGGTAACTCATATCCATACTGCATTCTTGAATGACTTTTGGTATCTTTTGGTGATCTCAGGTCTAATGCAAAAGGAAACTGGACCATCCCTTTTGAGATATACACCAGATATAATAGAACAAGTAGTTAATTTACTTTCACTACATTTCTTATCCTAAACTTTCTTGTTTTCTGAAATAGAACCTCACTATGAAGGGCAACCTCAGTCTCTCTACATGCAGGGATTACAGGTTTATACCATCACACCTGGTTCTTCCAAATCTTTAAATTCTTATTGCTTTGCTTACACAACTCAAGTGCTCTTTTAATTTCAAAGCTCTATGTCAAGAACACTTTGCACCTTTCTCCTCTAAGACTTTATCTTTTTTTTTGAGACAGGGTCTCGCTTTGTGGTTCAGGCTGGCCCTGAGCTCAGTCTCAAACTCACATCACAGCAATCCTCCTGCCTCTGCCTCCCGAGTGCTGGGATGACAGGCATGAGCCACCACGCCTGGCACTGTGGTATGTGGTACTGGTTGCTGCTGGGGTGAGTCTCCATGCCCAGTATTGTTATGTGGTTACCAGAGATCGAATCTGGGCCCTTGCACTTGCAAGACAGGCCCAGGAACCACTGAGCTAAATCACCACTGAGCTAAAGCCCCAGCCCATGACTTTATCTTAATACACAAAAATAAATAGAAAATTTTATTTTAAACTTCCTCCTGGGCCTGGGGATATAACTCAGCAGCACAGCACCAACCTGGCAAGTGTGAGGCCCTGAGTTCAATTCCCGAAACAAAAAAAACCCCTTTTCATCCACCCAAATCTCTATATACAACTTCCATTTTCATTGATTTTCCTATTTCAATGAAGGTAAGTTTATCCTTTCTCCAACAGTATGTCCTACACTAAAATAAACTTATGTTGTTAATAATGACACAGAATGTACATTCCAACAGACTGTCACAAAAATGTTTATAAAATCTGTCACAGAGGAATTTCTTAGCTAAATAGCAAAATTAGATTTTTCTTGCTTTATGTTGGGCAATGAAATACAGAAATATTAAAACCACACACACAAAAAGATCAGGTAATGTGTATTTTTTGTGCTACTAAAGATTGAATCCAGGGTGTTCACAATGAACTATATTCCCAGCCTATTTATTTAACTGCCCAGTCTGGGCTGGAACTTATCATCTCCCTGCCTCAGCCTCCCAGAATGTTGACCTTAGGACCTGTGCTGCCCTGGCCAGATTCTGTATATTTCTTGAGGCAGGGTCTTGCTAGGTAAGGTATGCAGGCTGGAACATGCTATATAGATCAGGCATTGACTTTGTGATCCTCCTGACTCAGCCTCTCAAGTGCTGGGATTACAGGAGTGCATCACCACATACCCAGCTTGCAATGTGTGTCAATTAACTCACTTGAGGCATTCTGTAACATATACACATTTCAAAACAACATGTTACACATCATGAATATAGTTTTTGTCAACTAAAAAGAAAAATTAGAATAAAAATAGATCAAAAAAAAAATAGATATATACTACGTAAGTACTAATTTCCTTTAAAGCATTTGTACAAAACTATTTTAAAAACTTGGGGCCGGGGGGAGGGGAGTTAGCTCAGTGGTTCGGGCTCCTGTCTTGCAAGCGCAAGGACCCGGGTTCGATTCCCCAGTAACCATATACAATACTGGGTGTGGAGACTCACTCCCAGCAGCAATCAGTACCACATACCACAGTGCCGGGCATGGTGGCTCACACCTGTAATTCCAGCACTTGGGAGGCAGAGGCAGAAGTACTGCTGTGATGTGAGTTGGGAGGCTGAGCTCAAGGCCAGCCTGAACTACAAAGCGAGACTCTGTCTCAAAAAAACACAAACAAACAAACAAAAAACTTGGGGCCAGGGATTTAGCTCAGTAGTTCTGGTGCCTGCCTACAAGCGCAAGGACCCAGGTTGATCCCAGTAACCACATACAACAATACTGGTCATGGTGACTCGCGCCCACCAGCAATCAGTTCCACATACCACAGTGCCGGGCCTGGTGGCTCATGCCTGTAATCTCAACACTTGGGAGGCAAAGGCAAGAGATCTGCTGTGATGTGAGTTTGAGGCTGAGCTCATGGCCAGCCTGAACTACAAAGTGAGACACTGTATCCAAAAAAAAAAAAAAAAGAATTTAAAAAGCTTACTTAATATGAACTAAAACTATGAATTTTCTATAACTTTTCAGCACAGAATGTTCAAACACATTATACATATAATCCTCCATCATTATATAAATTTATCAAAAAGAATTTATCTTCATGATAGATTATTGCTCTAAGGTTTAAAAGCTTCTTCATATTTGAAGGCAGATTTTTGTTCAGTCCACTAAGGAAAGGAATCATAAAGACTATGTTCAGTAAAATAACAGCAGAAAAGGGGGCTGGCTTTTGAATGATGATGAATTCCTGACTTCAAATTCTGGATAGTTAGTATAGGTAGTTAAAAGGGATTCCACTTAGCACTATCTGACTCCTAATTCTTGAGCTATAAATTTTACTTGCTTTAGGCAATACAGGCTCCTATTGAGAATCTATTCTGATAAGATTAGTATAGAATGACCAATAAATATTCTACTTATCCTCAGTATCATAGTCATCAGTTATTAAACAAATAAAAACAACTAATATGAAAAAAATTATGACTATTCTTTAAATTTAGTGGTAGTTCAATCCAACACCCAAATTACCAATAAGATAAATCTTTACATAATCTACATTAATGACCTGAACATCCTCAAAAGAATAGACTGAATCCAGACGTGGTGGTGCATGCCTGTAGCACAGCACTCTGGGAAGCTGAGGCAGGAGGACTGCAAGATCAAACCCATCCCAGGAAACTTAGTGATTTAGGAAGACCCTCTCTAAGATAAAAGGGTAAAAAGGTCTGGAGATGCAGCTCAACATAAATGCTCTGAGTTCAATCTCCACTACTGGAACATAAACTTAAGTGTAGACTAGTAAGGAAGGAGAAAAGGGGGCCGGGGATATAGCTCAGTGGTTCCGGCACCTGTCTTGTAAGTGCAAGGGCCTGGGTTCATCCCCGGTAACCACATACCATACTGGGCGTGGAGACTCACGCCCAGCAGCAATCAGTACCACATACCACATGCCGGGCGTGGTGGCTCATGCCTGTAATACCAGCACTCAGGAGGCAGAAGCAGGAGGATTGCTGTGATGTGAGTTGGAGGCTGAGCTCAGGGCCAGCCTGAACTACAAAGTGAGACCCTGTCCCCCCCCACCGAAAAGTTTTTTCACTATGTGCTTTTTTATCTCGCCAGGCACATATCCCACACTGGGAAACAAAATATTCAAGTATCCGGTCTTCCTCCTGTGTATCTTAGAGAATGCCCAAACAATAAAGAAATAAATGAATTTCTAAACTGTAATTAGTAGCACTATAGGAACACCTAATCAAAATCTTGCACTAAGTAACATTTAAAATATATACTGGGGCAAGAGAGACTCATAAAAAGTTCTAACACACAAGCCTATTCTCAAAGAACTTCTAGCTGCAAGTAATACAACTCTAAAAAGATGGACCATGGCATAAGGCCATATCTTTTGAAAGAAACGACTTGGTAGGTGTTTCTTACGTCAAAATAAGATAACCAATCCAATGAGAAGGTACCAATCAGTCAGAGCAAGGATTAGAGTGTTGGCCGATAGTAAACTGGAGTTCGCTAGTGAAGTCTCTAAAGTGCAGCTAATGTTCACTGAACAGCTCCAAAGAGTATTGTATAATTTTTAATTCCAGTATCTATTCTTTAGTAATTACAGAAATGCTCCTTAAAATTTAGGAGCCCCTACAACAAATTTGCAGTACGGTGGTCAGAGCTGAGATATGATTAACTCCAACAAAAGAAAAGAATGATTGGCTGAGACCTTCTGAAGAAGAAAAAATCTCCACAGTAGGAAGAATATCAGGAAAAGGAGTCAAAACTGCCTGAAAAGAGAAAGTAAAAGCCAATTGGGACTATAGAGAAAGAATACTCTAGTGTCATGATGAACAAAAACACAATATTTACCAACATATTATCTGGTGTTATCTGCAAGAGAAGTAGTAAAACAGAGCAGAATGTAAGAAAAAATTTCAGAATTTGGTCAGTAGGATGAGTGATTTTTGAGGATATCTTTTTTTAAAAAGACAGAAAATGGGAAGGGGAACTTGAAACTAAGCTGGGGCTGGGGCTGAATGGTGCACTCCTTGCTTATCTTTGGTGAAGCTTGGGGTCCAATCCCCAGGAGAGGGGGGCGGGAGAGATGGACACTTGCTTAAGGATAGCAGTCAGAGTACAGAGTGGAGAGGAAATCTGGGTCATTTATTATTTGGCAGCAAAACGGAAAAGAACACTGGTCAGGCAAACTGATGTTTGGGGTCAAGTGAGTAACACCAGAAGCAAAAAGGAACACTATGTAGAAAATAACCAGGATACAATTAGTAACTATGGCAATTCTAACTTTGCCATTTGTTAGCTAAGTGAGAAACACTAGGCTTGGACTCCCTCCAGAATCAAGTCTTAGAGGGAAATATGACTAGGGAAGTAAAAGATTTCTGTATCTAGGTGTTCAAAATTGTGTATATAAACAGAAAACTGAACCATAAACTCCCTACCCTCTGTCATTAAATCATTAGCTTTCTAAAGGCAGACAGAAAATACAACAGGCTCAATTTCAAAGGTTCAATAACTGCAGTTTCCACTAATCCTATACGACTTAAATCTGCATGAGAGTACAGTCTTATTTTGATGTCTCAGTGATCTATATTATTCCTGGGTCAGACTGCATTTTCATTCCTAAAATTATTCATCATCCTCCATTTGTAGCAGGTACTGTGAAACACTATAGAAATTGCACTTACATTTCATAAATAAAAGCATATGCTAGAGTACTAAGATACCTATTTTTTTTAAATGCCATTAAATTCTTAGTTTTTTCTTAAAATTTTTTATAGTCACTCAGTTACTTCAAAGGGAGGAAGAGGAAGAACTAGTAATGTCTGCCAGCAAAGTCAGAACTCAGACAATTCAGTGTATTTGCTCTGTTCTGCTGCCTCCTTCCTCCCGCCCAGAATGTTGGCTGGGGAGGGAAAAGAACTCCCACACTGCTGTGCAGTGACACCCAAGGAGGCAGACTTCTCCATCCTCAAGGCTCACTTCCCGAGATGAGGAGCCCACAGTGGTTTCACCTCACCCCAACCAAGTCCGTGAGCACACAGCAATGGCAATGGGCTCGCTCTAGAAAGTTGTTAGTGTTTTCTAAACATCTACTATGTGTTTCTGTTGCAACATTAGGAGGTCATGAAAGAAAAGAAATCTGCTTCTAGTATCATTGAGATGCAAATATAATGAAAGAGCTAAGCAGTGACATAAAAAGCAACAGCCCAGTTGAACCCAAAATGTCAACAGAGTACAAAACACATACAAAAGGGACTGGGGATTCAGCTCGGTGGTTCTGGTGCCTGCCTTGTAAAGACAAGGGCCCAGGTTTGATCCCCAGGAACTACATACAAAAATACCGGGCATGGTGACTCACGCCCACCAGCAATCAGTACTATATAGCACAGAGCTGGGCATGGTGGTTCATGCCTGTAATCCTAGCACTTGGAAGGCAGAGGCAGGAGGACTGCTGAGTTCAAGGCTAAGTTCAGGACCAGCCTGAGCTACAAAGCCAGACCCTGTCTCAAAAAAAAACTAAACAAACAAACAAACAAACAAACATAAGGATAAGCAGCAGGCAAATGCAAGTCTCACTGAGAGTGAGGTGGTTCAAATCAGGATTTCCACAGCCAACAAAGGTTAAATCAAGTTTAAAGGGAGGAAGAACAATCATGGAGGAGGGAGAGGGTACCACAGACAAGAAGAGTTAACACGGAAAAAGAACTGATACAGAACAAGCTAGCTGTGTGGGAAACAAAACAGATTTGCTGGGCTAGAACACCAAGTGCATACTAGCAGAACAATCAGAAACAAGCCCGAGATGTGCGGGTGAGCTGGCAGGAGCCTTTAAAGCTGGGTGGGCACGGCTGCTCAGAATGAACACACTCCCTCCTTCTTGCCATGGATTTTATGAGAATGTTATGCTTTTCTTCCAAAAGAGTTCATTAAATTAAATGAGAAATTCCACTGACCTGTAGTGTCCACCACTACTTTCTTAATGTGAAGTTTAACAATTGGGAATTATTTCTCTGAAGGACAGAAAAACTCATGTGCATTTAATATAAATGTGAGCCATATCTTTTCAAAATGTACGAGGATAAAACCTTCAGGTGACGATATGTGAACATCCTCAAAAGGCATGTTCACTATACCACGCCACAGTCTGGTACAGTCGAGTGTACAGTTTTAAGCGTACTAGCAAGCATACTTACAACCTCAGTGAAAGAACTATGTCATCTGGCCTCTGAGGGACCAATACTGTTCAAAAGCCTCATTCACTGTCTTCTGGCTTTTTCAATTGGTACAACAAAAAGAAAAGGCCAGGCTAGGATTCACCAATGTACTGCTACAGAACGAGGTCCTATAACATGAAGTAACAAATCCAACACACTTTGGTGCCTAATATGAAGAAAGAGAGTAGTTAAAACTAGTTCTCGAGTTGTTTGCCATCTATCACAAAACAAAACAAAACAAAACGGCCACACAAGAAGAGGCCATTAACAATGCACGCTGTACACAAGTGCTAACACAGGGAGACTGTGGAAGATCACAGGAAGGTTCCCTGGTTGGGAAAATCAGGGTGAGTTCACCAAGTAAGCTGTTGAAGGCATGGTCACACACACTTTTAATGGTAGCACTCAAGCTGTGGCAGGGCCAGCCTGAAACACACAGCAAGGCCCTGTTTCAAAAAAGTCAATTTTAAAGAAGATAGTTAGGGGATGTCAGAGTATTTCATATGGTGGGAGTAAAAATAACAGATGAAAGTACAATAATAAGAATGAATCACAAATAGATTTTGGTTATTTTTAAGTGACCCTAAAAGCCTTTGGACACAAAGTTAATGGCATTTAGCTGAAGAGTTAGCCAAGCCTATCCCTTGGCATTGTCATGTAACTGTGGCTTTGTGCTTCTCTGACACCCTCATCACAAACCTTACAGATTATCCTTATTCCCTTTGTTTATAAGAAAATGTTTGCTGCTCTTTATGACAGTCATGAATTAGCAGATCAGTTCATTCATTCTTTCCTCTATCATTTTTTTTTCATGGCAGTTGATATTAAAACTGTTCTAGACAAACACTCCACCACTGAGCTACATACCCACACCCTCTCCCTACCATTAAATTTTGGGACAGAATCTCCCTAAATTGCTCAGGCTTGGCTCTAGCTGGCAATGTAGTTGGGCTTACTACTGCAACCAGTTTAGACCTGATAGAGTCTTGAAGGTCTGTGGACAAATTCCTTGACTGGTAGTTACCTTGGAGCGACTGCAGTACCATTTCTTCAGTACTAGTCATAGGGCTCTAGAGGATTCCCAGTCCATACGTTCGGAACATTAAAAAAATTTTAATATCTTATAATTACATCATTCCTTAATTCAACACAAGCTACTAAGCACCTACTATGCCCCAGGGGATACACTAGGGCAATGGCTGAATTAACTGCTAAAAGTAGGACACTTCAAACAGGATAAAGGTAAGTTTGCATTCTTCATTTTCAATAGACTATCTCCTTCAGGAACCACCACAAAATCTGCAAAAGCTTCTATAGCCACCTGGCTGCTATTCTTATCTTCAAATGCTCACTCATCTTGCTGCCCAGGTGAAAAGCATGGCACCTCAGCATATTCAGAGTTCTCCACTGTCGTCCTGTAAAACCAGGCCCTCCCTTTTTTATTTCTGTTAATAGCATCACTGTTTTGAGATCCATAGGGCCAAGCCTCCAGAATAATGCTTTATTGTTTTTTAGTGGCAAACTTCACTCCAGGGGAATAAATCCTCATTTTAGGTATATAGTAGAAGAGCAAAATAAAAGGCACCACAGGATTGAAGGTAGCATTAAGTTCTTACAACAAAAACCAAAAGGTATAAAGCTAGGCTTATTTAAAAAATGGACACTTTTTGTCTAAACTTAATGCTGAGATACTTCAAATGAATTCTCACAGAGCAGAGCAAATATAACTTACTTGATCACCTGAGAATCAGATACTAAGCTAGATGTTCGTTCACACATCATTTCAGTTTACATTATGAACCTTGCAGAATTGCTTTTATTATTCATTTCCAGAGAAAGAAATAGTTTCAAGAAAGGTTGTTACTTGCTCAGTGAGAGAAGTTAATAAACACCAAATCTGAAACTGTCACATTCCAACATCTCTGCTATTTTGACTTAACGGGATGCTTTGCTGGCACAGAAAATTACAAGGCTGTTGTAATTACCCTTTTCTGTGGAATATAATGAAGTGCTCTTAAAAAACTTGTGAATTCTTCTAAATCAACTATTAATAATAAACCAACAAACACTCAAAACAGTCAAAACTCTGATCATCCTAAGCTCCAAGGAGACATCAAGAAAACAATTTCTCTTTTCAAGAACATAGATCAGCCGGGCGTGGTGGCTCACGCCTGTAATCCCAGCACTCGGGAGGCAGAGGCAGGAGGATTGTGATGTGAGTTTGAGGCTGAGCTCAGGGCCAGCCTGAACCACAAAGCGAGACCCTGTCTCCAAAAACCTTAAAAAAAAAAAGAACATAGATCAGACACAACCTTTTACAAACCCACAGGAAAGAGGGAAGCAAGTCACTGAGATCAGCACTCTTTACCACCATTTACCAGAGGAGCATACTGCTGTAACTGTGAGGATGGAACCCAAGATATAGCTACTTATACAAAATCAACGATTAGAAATAAAGACACCAAGATTCATTTATATATTCTAAGGTAAAGATCTTTATCATTTTTGTAATATGCAGATTTTTTTCCCAATCTGTGTCCTATCTTTTATTTTTCTAGGTATCCTCTGAAATGTTAGCATTTTAAGATTTTTAATAAAGTCCAATTAATCAGTTTTTTCTTTGATGGTTCATGCTTTTGGTACAACTAAAAACTCAGCCTAACACAAGGTAACAAAGATTTCCCCCTATGTTATTATCCACAAGTTTTATAGTTTAAACGTCCACAATGAAGTCTTGCCCTATTTTAAGGTAATTTTTTGTGTACAGTGTGAAGTATAAGTATCTTCTTCATTTTTTAAAACTTAGATATCCAGTTGTTCCAAAACCATCAGTTGAGAAGACTACCCTTTTAGATCCTTTTTTGGGTGGGAGTACTGGGGATCTATCTTGCAACCTTGCACCTTCCAGGCAGGTGCCTGAACCAATGAGCTAAATCTCTAGCCTTTAGTGTTCTACATCCTTTTGGTGCTATTTTGAAAGCATTTTTTTTTTTTACTACCATATCATTATTATTCTATTAATCTTGCCCCAGTCTGTAGGAAAAAAGCTATTAAGCTGGAACATCCTATCCCCTGTATATACACACATTATCTCTATATTCTGCCTCTGAACCCATATTTTTCCTTCTTTTTAAAATTGAGGAAGTGATCCCCTTTCTAACAAAGGACTCTGTATGCACAATCAGGATCCTGACCCTTCTCTTATCAAGTCTAACTAAAATCATGCTGCAGTATTTCTTACACTCAAAAAGAAGTAATTACATTCTCATCCACCTCCAGCTTACTCTTACTTCCTTTCACTAGCTAATTTAAGAAGCTATATACACACCCATCTCTAGTTCCAGAGTCACTATGTTATCTCTCGCATCATTCAAATGGAGCATTCATCTCCAGTCCATGAAACTGGCTTATGGAAGTTAACGTGACTTCTAAATTACAAAATTGAATGGCTACATTTCTACTCATATCCTCTTAACCTTTCAGCCCAAGTCAATCCAGGTAACTATCTCTTAAAACACTTGCATTATATCGCTACATATTTCCAGTTTTCCTCGAACCACTGTGGCTGTCCTGAACTTCCTTCCAGAGGGTCCCAAATAGTCCCAAACAATCCCAAATAATTCCAGTGATTAAAGAGGAGGATACAAGTAGTTTTCTGTTTTTGTTTTTTTAAAGGAGATAACTTTCCATTGCATGGGACTCAGCGGCAGCATTCATTGTATTTTCGATTACATCTCATGAAGACCTGAAAGAGAACTTCCAGAACTGCTTTAAAAAATGGCAAAGACAGTGAGTCAAACAAATGAGATTAATGGCCACATGTTTTACTGTAATAGTTTTCTAAAAATGTAAACAGTGCATTTTGTGACCAGCCCTATTATATGCACCCACCCTAGCCTATCCTACAACCACCTCAGTAATTCAATATCCGCTGGCCATCTTCAGTGTGCCCCAATATTCTCATACGTTTTTGTTCACACAACAGTCATAGTGATCTTTCAAAATATAATTCGGATGTTACTCCCCTGAATAAAACTTTTATATGTTCCCATGTGACCACATCACATAGACATTCAGAAACGGCATAAATTCAGTTGGAAGCTCCTGGAATACAACCTAAGGGCGTGGAGCTTCTAGCTGAATTTATGCAGGTTCTGAATGTCTATGTGACATGGTCACATGGGAATATATAAAGGTTTTATTCAGAGGAGTAACATCTGAATCTAACGTCTCTGTAATAAGTGGTCCCTGCCATTATCTTTTCTTGTCCATATGACCACAGCTCTTCTTTCCTCAAACACATGAAACTCCATGGCTTCGGGCCCTCATATGTGGTTCTCTGAATATGAAATATCTCAAACTCTCCCATCCTCTGCCTAGGTCCATGCCTCCTCTGAAAGCCTTCCCTTGTACCTCAGTAGACCCCACTGCTTCCTTATCAATGATTCTCTACTACAGTGCTCAGTTCTTTTCATTTTTAACATTAGCATAAGCCTGAATTTTCCCCAATGCACATATAACTCAATACAAACAGTGGCCACAAGAAGTAAGCTATAAAACTACGTTAAGAAAGATCTATCAGCTGGTCATGGTGGCGCATGTCTGTAATCCTAGCACTCATGAGGCTGAGGCAGGAGGATCACTCTGAGTACAAGGTGAGCCTGGGAAAAACAGATAGATAGAGGAGGGGGGAGGAAACAGAGGGAAGGAAGAGAGGGAGGGAGGAAGAGAGGGAAGCAAGCAAGTAAGCAAGACAATGTCAGCATTTCAGACCTTAACACTTTCTTAAAGTAGAGATGCATGGGATGAATTTGACAGGTTGAGAGAAGGCTAGCAACCTCAAATTTGAACAAAACTTTATATAACCATGTTCTCTAAACAGATGTTCAGCATGTATACCAGGATCTCAAAGGAATCAGCAGATCAAAAGATTCAGATACACACTAATGAAATCTACCTTTGACATTAACACTATATACCTCAAATTTGCTATATGATCAATTCTTTAAAAAAAAAACCAAGAGATATATTAATTTTAAAGAAACCTAAATCCTGTAATTTACCAAACCTCAATAAAATGTGTTGCATGGCTTAACTCCATCAATTTTCTTATATAGAGATCAAGGGGGGAGAGATGAGTGAATACGTATCTGTTCCAGGAAGAGGTTACAGCAAATAAAACACAAGAAGGAAAACATCTGAAATGTCAAATTTTATCCTCCATTTCAAATTCTTACCGGTCAGATACCTTGAGGAAGTAATTACCACCAGAGAGCCTGAACCTTTACATTCTTCTCTAAACTCACAAAGAAAGCAAATGAAGTGTTAGAATAGTTCAGCAACTAATCACAAATCTGTGTGCTACTTTTTTCAGGGTGCGGCTGGAAAGAGTAATCACCCTTACACAACAATGACATTCATTCCAGTCAGAAATCACCAAATCCAACCCAATCACTTCATACACTAAGAACGAAAACCCAAACATTAAGTGATTTGTTCAAGGTCACAAAGCTAGCTAAAACCCTAACCAGAACTTTCTGCTCCTGTTTAGTTTCTAAGCTTTTTTCAAGCTCTGTAAAAATGTTTAGCAAAATTCTTAAAAACAAAACAAAACAAAACAACCTAAAGCTGGGAAGAAAGGAAGAAAAAAAAACCCAGCACAACATGACACTACATACACTGTGACTTATTTCATGTACAGTATACTTTCCAACTCTATACAGAAAATACCTGATTAAGGGAATTTTACCTCTATAGTTTATTACAATTTTTTTAATGATTCAGAAATTATAAATAACAAAAACCACTACTTCAGAGTAACAAACCTGTTACTTCGTTGAGCTTATAACTTTCAATGCATAATTGAAGCTCTAGCTCCCTATTTTTAAAGCTATCACTGGTGAACAGGTCCTGTAATTGACTTGAACAGGAAAAAGAAAATGAATTATGTCACTTTTCTCCCATTAAATTTATACATATTATTCAAATATTCTTCCAAGCTACTGATTTAGCAAAATGATCTAAAGGACTTTCAGCTTCACTAATAGTGCACCCTCCTTACAAACTTCACTGAAAGAACAATGAGTACTAGGACTTTTTGTCAAGCTATTATATACATACTCTTTGTGGGAAGTTTTTAAGATTTCCCCCAAGCAGTTTTTAAAAAGTGAAAGCTAAGAAAACATAGTGATTGGTGTGATAAATATTACCTTCCCTAATCTGTAAAATAAATAATAACTTCTGGAAAAGTTGGCTTTTCGGTGGGGGGGGCAGACTGGGGGAACTGAATTCTTCATACTAACATTCATATTCTCCCTCTCTCTCTCCCTTTTTCTCTGTCTTTCCTCGCTGGCTCGCTCATTCATTCATTTTTTAATTTTGTTTTCCTTGTTAAGTTGCCCAGGCTGGGCCTGAACTTGCAATTCTCTTGCCTCAGCCTCCCGGAGTATTAGGATTACAGTGTGCACCAACATAAGGGGCTAGAATAGTTCATTTTTAGGCCAAAATGCACTACAGTATTGTCTTCTTGCTCAACAGATAGCAAAATTCCTCAATTAAATCCTCTGAGCCAGATTTTCTCCCCTCTTTCTGGCTTTATGTTCTATGGAGCATAATTTTACAAAATGTTCACTCCTTCACTTCGTCAACTAACACTATCTTCAAACAAACCCTTCAACTCAAAAGAGACCTTACTCTCCTATTCTAAAATACGTGCGTTGAGGGCCGGGAATGTAGCTCAGCTGCACAGTGCCTGCCTGGCAAGTGTGAGACCCAGAGTTCAATCCCTGGTACCAAAAAAATAAACTGTAATGCACACACCTTAGGACAGCTGAAAGCTGTAATGTAAAATTGTCTGAGTGTGTGCTCAGGATTAACTACAAGAATAGCCTCTTTTTCTGAAGAGGCTGTGTTCCAAGATATCATCATACTACATTAAACTCTACTATGCAAAAGAGGAAGTCTATATATAACTCCAAAATCAAATAATCTCAGATCTCTACTCATATTCAGAAAAATATAGGCAAACCAAAATTTGACTGAATTTTATTCC
Source organism: Petromus typicus (assembly GCA_004026965.1). Lineage (NCBI taxonomy): Eukaryota > Metazoa > Chordata > Mammalia > Rodentia > Petromuridae > Petromus > Petromus typicus. The sequence continues at coordinate 41,386 of PVIR01002972.1, read as the reverse complement.
TACCTTGTTCTCTAATTACACAAACAATGAAGGGATGTGATAAAAATAATGATAAAGGAGAGATACTATTCATAAACAAGTTCTTTAACTTCTCTTCCTATCTAGTTCCTGGTTAATAAATAAGAACAATACCCACTTCATAGGGCCGTTGCAAGGATCCAATGAGTTCTTGCATGAAAATGACTTTCCTAGTAAAAGGAGCATAGTAGGCACTCAATAAATGCCAGTTCTTTCCTCTTTCAGCTCCGGGCCCTCTGTTCTTTGTTCTCTACACTCATTCCTCCAGATGACTCAGCCCTCTCATGACTTCTATTAGCAAATGCTGAAAACGGCTGGATCAATCAAGGCCCTGCTGTGTATGTGCATGCCCACTGTGTGAGAACACTATTTGGCCACTGCCCCTAAGACACTTAGGAGAGGACAGAGGAAAATGCCCCACACATGTGACCTGTACCATAAACAAATCCCCACCTGTTTGGTGTGCAGATCAGCACTAGCATCTCAAAGTGCCTGAAACTAGCTGACCATTATCTCTTTCTATCCCTTCTCTTTTCTGAGTGGTGTCCATAGTGAATACTCCCTGATCCATTTCTCCCCTGCGGAAACAACACCAAGTAACTCACCCTTATCAAGATTACCTCATAATCACCACTGTATCACTTGCCTCATTTTCTATACCTCTGCCACCGCCACAGTCGAGGTCATTTTCTCAGTCTCAACCATAATGGCATTGGGGCCAGGTAATTCTTGTTATGGGGTGTGTCCTGTGCACTGTAGTGTACTCAGCAGTATCTCAGACCTCCACTCACCTCATACCAGCAGAACTACTTCCCCCCACACACACACAAGTTATGGCAAACAGGAATGTCTTCTGACACTGTAAAATCCAACCTCGCCATTCCCTGCCCTCAGCCCACACCTGAGTGTCACTGCCCTACTTCCTCACACCTCGAATCTGCCATGCACAGTAAGTCCCTAGGTTAACCAGCCTCCCTCCGGCTGCTTTCCTCCAACTACTGTAGCTCTCACCAAGCCCTCTTTAGGCACAGCTTTTCTGAGTCATTTTTCTCAAATCTGCTACTCTCTTTCTTTCACAACTGGTCAAAGCTCCTCCCAGCCTGAATGATCTGGCCTCAGTGAAATATCCCACAAGCCTCTTCACAGACTGGCCACAGCAGTCCTTCAGTAACATATCCAGCTACTTTTTATCCCATCAGTATCACTCAGGTTTGGGCGCCAGCTTCAGCCTGCTGCAAGGGCCTCCTTCCCTAGCCTGTAACTGCTCTCCCATTCAAACTCAACAGCTTTCAGTGAGTCTCCAGTGCCTACGGAGGTGTATGAAATCTCCTACAGGTTTTCAATCTTTGGTTACATGGCCTCTTTCTTTCTCTGTATTCCATTATCCTCAAAACACGCTCTACCTTCGGCAGAATCTAACTAATTCTGGAAAAGGCTCCACGCAGTCCACCTTATGTCATGTTTTTTTCTCTCCCTGGAAGCCCTCTCTCCACCCCACTTTAAAGTCTGTCTGGGGGCCGAGGAGTTGGCTCGGTGGTTCCGGCGCCTGTCTTGCAGGCGCAGGGGCCTGGGTTCGATTCTCTGGTGGCCACATACCATACTGGGCATGGAGACTCACGCCCAGCAGCAACCAGTGCCACATACCACGGTGCCGGGCGTGGTGGCTCACGCCTGTGGTCCCGGCACTTGGGAGGCAGAGGCAGGAGGATTGCTGTGATGTGAGTTTGAGGCTGAGCTCAGGGCCAGCCTGAACCACAAAGCGAAACCCTGTCTCAAAAAAAAAATAAATAAATAAATAAATAAATAAAGTCTGTCTGAATCCAGTAAAAAAGCCTTTCCTCTTGATACCTGCCATAGTGTTTATGTAATAGCCTGCACCTCTCCTGGGACTTCCACTTTCTACTTTATGTGGCAAGCCAGTATTCCTGTCATTTACAAGCTCTTCCACAGCTTCTCCTCAAGGCCCCCATGCTTAGTCAAAATCATCAGCTGTTTCAAATGTCTCACGTAGAAAGCAATGGAGCACTGTTTTCAGAAAAATTCAAATTCCCTTAACAAAAAGCAAAATTAAGCCCAGGAGGGGCACGGCGGTGGTGCACGACTGAAATCCGAACTACTCCTAAAGCTGAGGCAGGAGGATGGTAAATTCAAAGGCAGCCCAGACAACCAGACCCAGTCGCAAATAAATCAATAAATCGGTTAGGGATGCACTTCAGTGACAGAGGATGACTAGCATATGCAAGGCTCTAGGTTCAATCAGCCATACCATCAAAATGAAAAAAGAAACTAAGTCTGTATTTCTCTTCATCTCCCCTATCTAAGTCTAAATTGCCTTCAAAATACTGAATGCTACTCAGGACAGAGATCTAGTATCTCTTCTCTGAGATTATTGTGATCAGGAGTGTTTTGTATTTCCAGTTAGATTTTTAAAATTAGGAATTTTGCTTTCACATAATGAAGCATGTTGGAGAGGGGATCCAGGCCTAAACATTAACATCACTCCTTTCATGTGCACCATACTCCACTGTAGCCTGAGGGTGATTTTACACAAAATATATTGTAATTTTATGCTGGAGTGAAATTTTCCAATTGTGTTATGTGGCGCCTCAAAAGTTTTGGGTTAGAAGCATTTCAGCTTTTGGATTTTCAGATCAGGTATGCTCAATATGCATTATTACTCTAAGCCTGGTGTTTCCTACAATTTGCAACCTGTATCTGAACCCTGAATATTGTACTTAAGCTATTTAAACTTTCTCTTTATATAATAATCCAAACGCATTTATTTCTGAATGTTAATAAAACTAAATGAAATATAAAAATAACTCAGATTTGATTAAATACTTCCATGTAAAGTTTAGTTGACAGTAATTTGTCCTAAATAACAATAGTATTCAATGCTAAAAATTGTAAAGGTTACTTCATCTCTCTCTGCTCCAGAGACATAAACCAAAATAGAACATGGGACATCTCTTCATTTTAGTTCCTGACTTGAAGGTATGTTTTGGTACTTCAACAAAAATGAGTCAGGAATGGGTAGGTTCTGACCAGACCTCTTTCTGCGCAAGTCCTACTTTAAATCTATACGGAGACCATAGAAGCCCACACTCCCACCACTTCAGCAGGTTCAGCAACTACAAGTCCTGCTTTGTATGTTCCTGAGTTAAAAACGATTTTCACATTTTTAAAAGGTCATAAAAACCTAAACGCCACAGACTGCATGTGACCAGGAGCGGCAGAAATATTTACTTTGTCCCATTTCAACAGCATGAATTTGGGGCTCCGGCCTGTCCTTTTCCTCCTAAGTTTTAAAAAGCAATATAAAACATGTGAGTGGGTGTCAAAAGAACTCATTCACCTCAGGCAGTTAGTGCGCAGGAAACTTCATTCTATGCTGGAACCAGCGGCGCTTAGGCTCTAAGCCGCAGGCGCACTGCCAGCTCCCGGGAAAGTGGAGTGGAAGACCCGGCTTCCAAGGGACCAGCCCAAACCCTCAACTCCACTTACACCTACGCGTCAGGCTCCAAGTTCTGAAGCTTCGGATAACTGGCCTGGGTCGACAGAAAGATGAACGCTTACAACCTGTTCCTGATGTCCAGTTTAGACAGACTCCTGCTAGCAGTTATGAATCATTAAACACTAACATTAATGCTCACCACATACATTAGATAAGGACTTTGGAAGCTTTCTGTTTTAACAACAGATACGACAAAAGCGGCTTAAATTAACTCTGCTCCTTCTTTCAAGCCAACAGACTGAAGCAAATACACACATTTCACTTCCAAATGCTCCATACTTAGGTCCTAACCCAAATCCACAAGTTCTCCCAAATATTACCCAATGTCCACTGGAAACCATTATCCAGCTCACATCTGCCACATATCTGTGAACAATTACAAGTTCTCTTATCTATTAGCTAGAAACTCAAATTTCTTAATCCCCTTAAGAATTTAGCTTCTTTTTAAAAATTGCTTCTTCGGTGCCGGGCTAGCCTAGAATGTACAAGGAGCCAGTACTGCAAAAACAAAACAGAACAAAATACATAGATAACAAATAAAAACCTGCTTCTCGGATTCTTAAATCTACAGAAATGATTTTACCGCTTAATTCAAAATCTACCGGTTAATTCAAAATTTAACACAACATTCTTCTTATACTGACAACTTTACTGCTCTGCAGGATGTAAAGGACTATGGTCAGGAACTGAAGCACATGAACCACCCAAGATCCTACATGGAAGTTGCTTTTCCAGTGCTGAAAAATGCGGAATCTCGGCGCGGCCGAGGCTGCACGGACCGGACCAGACCAGACCCGACCCGATCCCACCGCAGGCGTTAGGTCCCTCCGTAGCAGCGACCCTGCCCCCCGGCCGCCCGGCACCTGCGGCCCTGCCCCGGCCGGCCCTCTGGGCGGCAGCAGCCCCAGGCCCGGGCGGCGGCGGCCCCCGGCGCGGCGTTACCTGGAGGACCACGTCGTTGGGCAGTTGCGCGGCCCGGAACAGCTCCAGCACTCGCCCGTTGACCACCACTTTCTTGGTGCTCTCGATGTCGCAGTAGGAGAAGAGATCCGAGTAGTATTTCTGCTCCGCGTCGCTCAGCGTCAAGCCCTCCATCTTCGCCTCCGGCCCGCGGCCGCCCCGCCCCGCATGCACCACGCGCGCCGCGGCCCCACGACCCGGGGCCGGCGGGAGCTGCGGAGCCGCGCGGCCCGCTCCTCGCCGCCTGCTCGCCGCCGGCCGCCCGGAGCCCCGCCGCGGCCTCGCCTCACGCGCGCCCGGGCGCCACAGCCGCAGGGCCCCGCGGAGCTAGCGAAGGACGCCGGCGAGGCCGCGCAGACCCGGCTTCGCTCTGGCTCCGGCTCCGGCCACCGCGAGGGCGCGGAGGAGGCGGGGGCCGCGAGCGCGAGGCTGGGCGGGCTCCGCCCCCACCGCCGCGGGTTCGAGGTTCCCCGGCTCCCCGCCGCGTCCCCGACTTCCCGCCTCGGCTTCCCCTTCCGTCCACGCCCCCGGAGCGGCGGCACTTTCCCGGAAAGTTGTGGGGCTTCGAGCCTAAAGTTTCGGGGGCCCTGGGCTGAGCGAGGCCGCCGCTCCGCCTCCCGCTGCCGCCATTTACTGCGCCCCGGCTCGGCTCCGACGCGCCCGCACCGACACTGACAGCGGCGGCCGCGCTCCAGACCCGGATGTGAGGCCGAGAGGAGAGAGCGCGAGAGAGAGAGAGAAACACCCACCCGGCTGGCTCGGCCGCTCCCGGGAGAGGGGGCCGCAGCGCCCCCTGGCGGCCGGAGCCCGGCGGCGGGATGGCGAGCGGCGCTCGGCGCCCGGCGCGAGACCCCAGGAGCGCGGACCCGGGTCCCGCGTGCGGCTAGTGGAGCAGAACCAGAGAACACTTACGGACAACCGCTTCGGGTGTCGAATCTTTCGGTTCTAACCCTTCAGTAAACGCGTGGTTGCGAGGAGGACCTTGTTCTGGTTATGCGCCTTTTGATGTCAGACGCCCCTGAGCAAAGGGTCACCATCGCCGTGGGAGTCAGGGCTCCTGCTAGGACACCAACCCCGAGACTGACTGGACACTTTGCTCCGAGCTGGTTTAACCCCAGAACAGTATTTTCCCGAATAAGGAAAATGGCAACTTTTTTCTTTGTACGAAGCCATTACGGTCAATAAAATCTGAACTCTTCAGTTTATACATCAGTCTGGATGAGGCCTGCGCTGACCCCAGGGCCCTGGCCTCCCCCATTACCTCCTCTGTGAAAGCTAGTCGTAGCCCTGTCTGGACCTGCACCTTCCCGGAGAGAGGATTCTCAGACTCTCCCGGAGACTGACATGATCAGACAAAAACTATTTCAAAAACAACAGAGGACCGGGGGTTTAGCTTAGTAGTTCAAGCACCCTGCTTTGCAAGCACAAGGGCCCTAGTTGGATCCCTGGTAACCACACACAACAGTGCTGGGCTTGGTGGCTCACACTTGTAATGCCATCACTCAGGAGGAAGAGGCAGGAGGATTGCTGAGTTTGAGGCTGGCCTAGCTACATAGTGAGCTCAGGACTACCCCGAACTACAAACCAAGACCCTGTCTCAAAAAAACCCACAACAACAACAAGAACAAAAAAAACAGCTAAGGTAGAATTACACAGAAGATTTTTCGAGTTTGGTTTTTGGGGGGAGTGTCTAAGTTATAATGTGTTCTCCAGAGTACTGATCCTATAAATAGCCCATAAAAGGGCATCATTAAAGGTTCTTAACCATGTATCTGTGATCCTGAAATTCAAAGAGAGCTGAAAACCCAGAGATTTTTTTGTAACATTACAGCAGCAAAAATTAGGAAGCCAAATTCTGACTAAACCTATACGAAGCTACAGACTTTATAAATGCCACTTTCTGTCAACATGCATTCATATGAAGCCAAGCTTTAATATAATGGAGAGCAGAAGGTCACTAGTACCACACATTCTAAAGAAAACAGATAAAGTCATACTCCTTCCGGTTACTAAGGACAGCAGCTGTGTGGGCCCTACTGCCAGCCACTGCCTCAGTGGACAGACCCGCTTCCCAAGATGAAGCAGGTGTTCTGGAGAGCACAGGTCTATGAGGAGCCGGGAGAGCTCCTCAACAGACCCGTGCTCCTGGGAGGGCCCGGAGCACAGAGACCCGGGAACCTGCATGAACAGGAGCTCCTGCTCTGCTCCAGGGGACCCTGGGTGGAAAGCTAAGGCTAAACCGTACTGCTAGTGAACAGGATTTTTCTTTGTATCTGTCACTTACATTGCCATGTCCCTGTGTAAAAGGAAAGAAATACGATTTGACAAGTGGATCCTTTGAGGTCAAGTCTAATTTCTTTCCCATGCATTTCTAGACATAATCAGATTTTAAAGTAACATCATAAGAAAGGGTTTTGTGCTGGTTTTTTTAAAGTCTTTATTGTATAACTACAGACTTAAAGATGCTCATTTTCAGGTAAGATCAACTAGTTGGCTATTGTGAGCAAATATATCAGCTGCTTTTTCTAACTAGAAACCTCTGGTTTAGTTTTTAAAATAAATTACAAGCAGCGAGATTAATCACTTGTGGTATTCATTTCATTGAGTCACATCATAATACAAACACAACAAAACCAATGTACAACCAATCCATGTTCCCTCCTGTTGTCGTCAGGGTTTGCATGAGAAACAGATTTACTACAGGACATACTTTACAGGATTGTTTTATAATAGTCACCCCAAAGTGCAGGAGTGTAAGAGATCCACACATTAGCAACCTGAAGAATCCAGCCAGGCCTGGATCCCGCAGCAGTGTCCTGTGCAAGTGCAGCAGAAGACCCAGAGCCTGCGGCAATGACTCATGCTTGTGCAAGTCAAGGATCTGGCCCCTAGGAAGGCCTGGGGCAGAAAGTAGAAAGCCTGGGCCGGTTAGGTGAAGGATTTGTGCTCCTGGCTGAGGGGTTTGCACTGGAGCCAAGAAGCGATGCTCACAGCAATGGTCAGAGCTCCACTGACGAGAGCAGCAGCCATTCGCAGTGGCAGCAGGACCTGAGCTCCTCACAGGACGAGAGAGCAGTCAAGTTCGCATCAGGAAAACCAGCTACAGGAAGCTTCTTCAGGAAAACCCACAGCCCACGATATCCCTGCCCCCACTCCATCTCTCTCTTTTTTTTGAGACAGGGTCTGGCTTTGTAGTTCAGGCTGGCCTTGAGCTGAGCCTCAAACTCATATCACAGCAATCCTCCTGCCTCTGCCTCCCGAGTGCTGGGATTACAGGCGTGAGCCACCACTCCCAGCATTGTGGTATGTGGTACTGGCTGCTGCTGGGCGTTGAGTCTCCACACCCAGTATGGTATGTGATTACTGGGGATTGAACCCGGGCTTTTGCGCTTGCAAGACAGGCGCCTAAACCACTGAGCTAAATCCCCGGCCCCTGGGTCTCTTTTTTTGTCATTGGCAGCAATCCTCTGGTGGGTCTTCCACATCCAACCGTCGTTCCACATTACCATGAGTTAATCCACCACAACTCCCAAATTCTTCATGTTCTCCTTTTGTATTCAACCCCCTTCTCCATCCCCAGCCCCTGAAAATCCACTGATTTACCACTTCTAAATGCAACCTAAATGGAATAACATGATATGTAGCCTTTCCACCCTGAATTTTTTCACAGACTATAATCCTCTGAGATTATTCCACATTCTTATCTATGTTTTGATTTGTTTTTTAATTTTAATTTAATTTCAATAATATTTTATTGTGTGGATAGTTTATCCACTCAGTAGATGGGGGTATTTGGGTTGCTTCCAATTTTGTGGTGAATATTAATAAAATATTTGATGGATCAGTAGCAAGCATTTATTTAAGTATATAAGAAACTGCCAAACAATTTTCCGAAATGGCTGTACATTAGGTGACAAGTTAGTTTATCTATTCTGGGACTACCTTCGCTTTCCTGCCAACAGGGACTCAGTGAGCACCTGTACAGAAGGGTTATGTACATGCACTACTTTCCCATAACGAGAGAATTTATTACGTATCACAAACATATACTGACTTTTAAAAAAAGGTTTTAAAAAGAGTTTTCACATCATCAACCTGGAACTGTATCATATCCCTTCAGAAGAAGGGGTACGCTTTACTAGACCTCTCATGAGTCAGGCCATCTGAGGTGCTGACCCAGGGGAGTAACAGATAGGCCAGTTGAAGGGTCAGCTGCTGGGTATGAGCTCGCGGGTGATAGTCCGTGAAGAAAGGACTCCACACCCTGGGGTGCTGTGTACACCCTAATGGCCAGATACATATGCTACCATGTCGCTGGCCAGTAGACCATGGAAGCTAGTGAGCCCAGGGGTGGAAGACTGGCCCCACCAGCCTCTACCCTCATCGACTCACTTCCAGTCTCAAAAACTATGGGACTTGAGTATCTGGTTCTCAAAGCAGATGGCTTCTACCAGGAGGCTTATTTTTAACTCCACTAAAATGTCCATGATGAATGCTGTCCATTCCCTTAGGGTTTCTGGTGCTGAAAGAATGAAAAGAATACTTGCTCCAGAAGAAATAGTATGTTTTTTTTTGCTTTGTTTTGTTTTGTTTTTTGATAGAGTTTTCTAGGCAATGGGACCAAGCAGAATCCTGGAGGAGTTGTCCTCACACAGCGTAAAGATAGAGTATGAAACAACCAGGTACGGTGAACGTGGACTTCTGCGGTTGCTGCTGTGCCTAGGACTGAGGCCCTCCATCTTGCCCTCCAAGCTCCTAGGATTGTAGAAAGGACCGGGCTCCAAGGCTGAATCCCTCTCCAGGAATTTCCCCGTGGAGAAGGGAGTTAGTTGCCTTGTTCGCCCCGGGGTCAGCTCACATGAAATGCCTGTGTGGTTTTGGTGTAGCCTCGGTGTCATCTCCACTGCAGAACTCTTCCTGGAAGGGGCTCTCTCGCGACCACATTACACTTTTCACTCTGATCAGTTGCAGGCTTTCTCTATCCGCCACTGAGCTTCCTGTTTCTAAGATTCCATCTCAGTATCTGAGGAACCTAACTAACCTCAGCCACCTACACGCTTCTGCTCTCAGTAATTGAGTTGGTTAGTGTTTACCAAACTGTTAGACTTATTACTATAATTGCTGTCTTTGGACTGAATATTATATAAACAAATTAATCATGAAAACAAAAAGCTGGCCTTTGTTTCTATGAAAACCAAGAAAGATACTTTGAGAAGACAGGAGGACGGAGTGCTAAGCTGCGTGAGCCATGAAAAAACACTTGGAGTCAGAAAAAACAACATTCCTGTTTGTTTTTATGTATTCATTCCTGTTTGACTGACACAATTCGGAATAGAGTTGGTTGTCTATAATTTCTGGGTTTTTATCTTTTTAAAAATTCACATTATTTTATAAAAATGTATGCATTCATTATAGAAATACTCAGAAAAGGATAAAGAAAAATAAAAATTACCTGGAATAGACAGTCTCTGATACTATTTTAGTGAATATCTTTGACATCGTTGTTTAAAATACACAAAAGTTGCAGCTATGCAAGAGCAAATAAACAGAAGCATTGTAGAAGTGTAAACATACACAATGTATTTGCCAGCTCTCTGGGACTATAATGAACTATCTGAGAAAATCGACTTACAAGAAGGAAATATTTATTCTGGCTCACAGTTTCAGAGAAGTCAGTCAGTGGTCACTTGGTCCCACTGCCTTTTGGCCAATTGTGAGGCAGGACATGGTGACAGGAGCATGTGGTGCTGAACTCGTGGTCAGGAAGCAGAAAGAGGAAAAGGAGGGGTCTGGGTCACAATAGCCCCCTCAGGCCCGGCGAAGGGACCTCAGTTCTTTCCCCAGGTGGTAGCTTGTGAAGATTCCAGCACCACCTAAGAGTACCATCGCTTGGTATCGCTGTTCAACCCATGAGCCTGGGGGGAATACTTAACATTCACACCATAACACACATATCACATTATACTGTAAACATTATAAGTGCACAAGTGCACATATTTACTAGACATTCTCTTTTTTTTTTTTGAGATAGGGTCTTGCTTTGTGGCTCAGGCTGGCCCTGAGCTAAGCCTCTAACTCACATCATAGCAATCCTCCTGCCTCTGCCTCCCGAGGGCTGGGAGTACAGGCATGAGTCCCCATGCCCAGCACTGTGGTATGTGGTACTGATTGCTGCTGGGCATGAGTCTCCACACACAGTATTATATGTGGTTAACTGGGCATCAACCCGGGTTCTTGCACTTGCAAGACAGGCACCAGAACCACTGAGCCAAATCCCAGCCTCACTATACATTCTTGTAATTAGATATGTCACATCAATGGATGCATTGTATTTACTGTTGGATGTAGCAATGGGGGAAATAAAATAATGTATACATTGTGTCCATTTATTTGAGGGTGATTTTTTTTCTTTTGAGGAGGAGGTAGGAATTGAACCCAGGACCCTGTAAAAGCTAGAAATGTGTTCTGCCACTGAGCTACATCCTACTCCCATTTTATTGTTGTTGTTGATTTGTTTGCTTACTTGTATAGTCTAGACTGGTGGTGATGTTGCTGTGTAGCTCAAACTGGGCTCACCATCTGCCTTACCATCACCTGCCTCAGCCTCCCCAGTGCTAAGATTACAGGTATACACCGCCATACCCAGCTCCCAGCCTTTTAAAAAATTTAATTTTGAGACAACATCTAACTAAATTGCCCAGGCTGCCCTCTAATTTATGATTCTCCTGCTTCAGTCTCCCAAATAGTTGATATTAGAGGCCTGCCTGAGTTCTACTTGTTAAATCACATCTTGGTTACTCATCTGTAGACTGTGTGTGTGAAGATTTAAAAAAAAAAAAAAAACAATATGAATCTTATTTATTTTCTTCTCTGGAAGTCATTCATGTAAGTGACATAATTAGATTAACCTAACAAAACCCCAAACTCTCTGTATCCTGCAGGAAATTCACAAGCCAACCTTATACTACACTGCTAATGGGATCTATTTCTATTACCTAACTAGGAAAAAAATAATCAAATTCTTGCTTTTTGGATGTTAGTGTTGTTAATCTGAAGTTTAATATTGAGCCAGAAAATGTCAAGTAAATGTAAAATATCATATTTGTATTAGATTTACCAGGAGGGAAGGCGCAGAAGTTTTTACAAATGGTTAGACAGCAAAAATAAATCATTTCCTTGTACAAATAGAACAATCAGGAAAAATGACCTCAAAATTAAAAAGTATTTTTCACAAATACAAATCAACAAATATTTCGTGCTCATCTACTCTATACAAGGCAGTAACCCACACCCAAGTTTCCTTTGTAAATATTTTCAGTTTAGTATGTTTTCAGGACTCTGAATGTTTAACATGGAAGAAGTCAAATGGTTTTCTGCATTCTATAATGTTTTGTGGTGCTAAAGAACTGCACACAGTTGTCTGCTTTGTAAAGTTTGTTTTATTGATATGGTGTTCCTTCTTGTCAATATTTCAGTTTCTGAAGGCTCTTAAAGCCCCCCACCCCAGGCAATTTTTTCTTCTCTTTCAGAGGAAGTCTTGCCATATTGTCCAGGCTGGTCTTGAACTTGACAGTATCCTACCTCAGCCTCTGGAGTGGCTGGGATTACAGGCATATGCCACCATCTTGGCCTTTGTACGGGCATAAAAACTAAATACAATGGGAAATGAAATGAATGTAATTCTTGATGGCTATAGCAACAGAAAAGCAGTAAGTTGAAAAAAAGCCCTAGGATAGTCCTAGTTTGAGGGCATATACACCTGGGCTTGAGGTGTTTCTCACCATCAGTAGTCAAATAGTAACTTAAGGCAGATTTAATTTCTCTCAATTTCAATGTCTTCTGAATTAACATGGGATGGCTTACCTGGTCACTGTATAAAACTAAGAGGATGGTATATATCACAGGCTATTTTCTAGACTGCTTTTACAACCAATAGCTATTATCAAAGACACATATGATCATTTAAAATCTGGATTCTTTGCATTTCATTTTGCTTTTTGTTCAAATACTTCGGACAACTAGGAATGACATTTTTTAAATGTTTGACTCACTCTCTCAGTATGTAGCTCCAGCTGGCCTTGAATTCACTATGAACCTAAGTCTGGTCTCAGACTCATCCCAAAACTCCTACCTCAGCCTGAGATTACAGTTGTGTGCCAGCATGCCAGCAAGATTTTTGATTAAGACATAAATGATTGTTTAGAGCTTATAATTATCAGCTGTAATACTCATTTCTCCTAGGTCTTTAAGTTGTTGCACTTCTATAAATCCACTGCACAAAGAAAGTTGACTGTACTTAGTAATTTTGGTATAATTGATGCTTTAGCTAATAAGCTAGAAACTTACTCAAAAGATGGTGCTTGCAATCTCTTTGCCTTTTAAAAAAATTCTTATTTTGTTACAGGTACCTCATGTACTAGAATGAAGCATTTTGGCATTGTGATTTTTTAAATTTTTCTCTTATGAATGCAAGCTTACTCAGAAGCACCATAGCATTGAATTTACTCAAGATCTTTCTGTTAGAGGGTCATCCATTAAGTCTCTTCATTACATTCTCAACTTCTCATGTTTATTGCTCCTTTCTCTGCTCAGCTCCGGATGTTATGGGGTAGTGCGGTGGGAGGTAGAGACCAGCTTCCATACTTCCTGGCTGGGAGGGAGAAAGGGGCTGGAATCTACAGGCAAGCGCCCCCAAGTACTCCCTCCATCTCTCCCACAAAGCGGCCGATGTGCCCTGACCCCCAAACCCAGGTTGAGGAGTTTTCAGTATTAGCTGGTCCAGTACAGCTTTTTGGAGCATTTGCCTGGTGTCACAAGTTTGCTTGTATCTCATCACTGGGACAAAATGCACGGCACTCATACGTGAAAGGAGGAGAGATTTATGCTGGCTCACAGTTTTTAGAGGATTCTGTGAGTAACTGGCTGGTCCCAAGGCAGGAAGGGCCTGGTATGAGGACGGGGGCAAAGGAGACAGTGAAGGGAGGAGCCGGGCCAAAAATCCAATGACAAGGGATCCAGTGACACTTTCCAGGTCGCAGGCCCAGTGACTCACCTCCCACCAGAACTCGCCTCCAAGAGCAAGACAGCTCTATCACCCCGTAATCCTTTCACCTCCACACACATATGGCTTTTGGGGGACATTTTAGTTCTAAACCATAACATGGACTTTCAGCCTGTAACCATTAAGTTTCTATGCTTAGAAAGCTCCTTCATTCACCAGTCTTTTTATTAATAATTCCATAATTTAGGAAGCTGTTTCTTGAAACTAAGAATTCTTTTCTAAGCAGGGGATTCAGTTAGCTATTACTGCATAACAAACCTCCCCCAAATTTCATGGCATAAAACATGATTTGTGGGTCAGGGGTTTAAGAAGAGCTTGGTTAGGTACTTATCTTTTGCAGTATTTTATCCATGAAGTCTCTTAAAGATTCAACTGGGGTAGTGAGAGTAAACTGCCTGTGGTTTGGGAGCTCACCCAGAACCCTCTGAGGCCTCTCCATGTGCAGGGGCTGCTTAGAGTGTGGCTGGCTGTGTTTATGAGGCACAAAGGACAAGCTTTCTAAAAAATCAAGGCAGATATTGTGCACTAGCATCTCACTGAATTCTGACTTATCAAGACCAACCTGGAAGATTATGTTTCACCTCTTAACGGAAGAATCCACTATTTTTCATTAATAATAAAATGATTTGTTTTTCTAAGCCATTTATGCTATAACTGACAAAAAATGAGAATAACTAACCAAGATATTCATTCCTTGAATTATTTAAAAACAGGTATTCTCTTGTCATTGTCCTTTTGGGGCAACGGGAACTCCAACCGAAGCCACACTGCAGACTTCGGGAAGCTTTGGAGAACACTTCCATTTTTATCAGGCAGTGCACACACTTACTAGACAAACGTCAGGGGGAGCACCCATACAGGTGTTCACTAATTGGTTGAAGCATACAAAGAGGCCGGTGGTTGTACGGGGTGGCTATGGATTGGATGCATGGTTTTGGTCGAGGGAGAAGTAGCTACAAAGTGGGCAGGGCTAACTCCAGACCCCTTAAGCCAGGTTCTACACGCAGAGGTGGGTGTGCCTCCGCCTCTATTATTTTCTCTGTGTGCTTGGAGGCAAACATATGTATGGCGTACTTGACCCAGCCACGCCTGGATTTCGCCTTCCCTCCTTTTACATTGTTTTAGGATTGTGAAGATGTGCTAATGATGACTGGCAAAGCAAGAAAGCTGGTTTTGCTAAGATTATTTATTTGCACTAAGACCTATAAAATTTATCATACAGATCAATCCAACAAGAAGCTAATTATTGTACTCGGTCTCAATATCCACGATTCACAACAGCCATGTTTTCTAGAAAGATACTTTAAAAGACAGAATGTTTTTTATTTTACCCAAGTACATCTGTAGGAGATCTACTCTCCAATTTAATAAGTCAGTTTATTCAAAGAATATCATTCTCTGCCCCTCTATTTCTCCTTTCTTCATCTTTTCTCCCCTACCCTGCAGTACCGTGGATCAAATTCAGGACTGTGTACTTACCAGACAGTTGTAGTATCCCTGAGCTAAATCCCCAGCCCTCATTTATCTTTTTGTTGGAGCTAGGTACTCAAACTCAGGACTTCCAGCATAGTAGGAAAGCACTCCACTACTAAGCTACATCCTCGACTCATTTGAATTTTAAAGAAAAATGAAATTAACCTTTTCATTGATACATAAAACACAATTATACATATTAATGAAGTAGGGTGATATTTTGATACATGTATACATTATGGAATGTTTAAATCAGATTAAACAACCTGTCCTCAAAAATATTTCTTCATGGGAACCGAGGAGTTAGCTCAGTGGTTCTGGCGCCTGTCTTGCAAGCGGAAGGGCCGGGTTCGATTCCCCGGTAACCACATAACAATACTGGGTGTGGAGACTCATGCCCAGCAGCAACCAGTACCACATACCACACTGCCGGGCGTGGTGGCTCACGCCTGTAATCCCAGCACTCGGGAGGCAGAGGCAGGAGGATTGTGATGTGAGTTGGAGGCTGAGTTCAGGGCCAGCCTGAACTACAAAGCGAGACCCTGTCTCAAAAAAACCTAAAAAAAAAAAATAAATAAAAATAAAAAAATTTCTTCATGACATATACTTTTAAGTTCCTTTTTTCTATGAAATGTACAGTACATTATTATCATTATTGATAGTCACTTGCTATAGCATGCTAGAATTTCATGATCTTATCTCATTGTAACTAAACTTCCACAGACACACTTCACCCCTACACTCCCTCCCCTGAAAATCACTTTGGAAGGATTGTTTCTGAGGAAGGTAGTCATTAAGATAACCATTACGAATACAGAAATAAAGACTGAAGGAGAAATAGGGCTATGGAGTCAAAGCAGAAAGTTTCTCTGGAATTGCCTGATAACAAAGATAAAGTTCATTGATTATTTGGTTAATTTGGCTTCGTGTTTGTTGCAAAGAGCTGCATTTATAGAACTCGGGATCCTTTTTTTTAAAAAAGCTACATATAACTGCTCTGAGGTCCCCCCTTCCCCCCTCAGGCAAAGTCTGCTCTCTACGCAGCCTGGCCATTTCAAGTGGCTGTACTAAGGAGCTATGAAGCATTGGTTCTTATAAATCCAGAATCGCATTTTTCTCTCTTATGAATGGCGTTTCCTAGTTGCTAACCAAGGAGCTAATTTCTTCCTTCCTCTTTGCTCTGTCTTTGTTCCCTTTTTTTTCATCCTCTCCTCTTTCATTCACTACTAAATGTGTTAAATACTTGCTACATGGTAGACCCTGCAAAGTTTGAGCATATGAAGAAAATATTTCTTGCCCTTAAAGAGCTAAGAAGCTAGGAGGAATGACATCCGGTTTGAGTAAACAAGTAATTACAATAGGCCACAGGGAATGAGCGAATAGAAGCAGAGAATTGCTAAGACATACAGAAAAGTTGCCTATGTTGGCCTCAAGTGGTGAGAAGTAGGTGAATTTAATCTTTTAGTCCTGTCCCCTCATCATTACGTTCACAGGTTGAACAGAGCCTGTGGTGAATGAGATGGAAGTGGTAACATTTCCAAATTGGGTTACTGGAAATAGAGAGGTGGAAAATGGAAGTAGAGGTGTCTTTGGAGGCAAAGGTAAACAGCTAGTGAGTTAAAAGAGGAGAAGAATGGGAGAATGAAAGAAGTAAAACAATATACCTCCAGCAAAAATCCTTACCCCAGGATCTATTTGCTATTGTCCCTTTTGTGGTTTCTTTCCCCTATCTTCATTAGTACTTTTTTTTTTTTTGGAAAGGGTATTGAACTCATGACTTTGTTTTGCAATGCAGGTGCCAGAACCACTGAGCTAAAACCCCAGGTCCATTATCTTTATTATTTTGAGAAAAAAAAATTCTTCTTGGAAACAAGACTAATACCCTATACTACCAGCTCTGCTCTATTTAGATAAAGAAAAATTAAAAGACGATTCATTTGGAGGTTGAGGATTCAACACTTTTTGACTTGTTTTTCTCTCAATTCTTCTCCGGACCCTCAATGATACAGACTCACTGCCTTAGTACATCTTTAATGCCCTACAGGTTGAAGAGTCACCTGAGATGTGTAGGACTTTCAAGACATCTTGGGAATTTTGCAAATGCTTGCTATGAAAAGATCTGGAAAATTCATGTACTTTCATAAACATGCACTGAGCTCCCACTATGTGTTAACAGCTCTGCTAGAAGCTGAGAGCAGGATCCTTGCCACGGAAGAATTTGGTCTCATGAATGAGAAAACTCTAATACTCCACTTTTCTGTCCTCTGTGCTGTATTTTTTTCCCCCGCATGCACCTCCTTGACCCTTTCTTCCATCTCTCTGTTCCATCTTGCCTTTTTTTTCCTGGTTTGAGGAGTCTGGTTCTCTTCTAACCATCTTTGATCTCTTTTTGCATGAACATTTTGGTAGTTTAGGAACTTTGAGATTATTTACTATGGAACCCTGTCTGCCCTTGCTCATCTATACAGAGGTGAAATGCAAATGTTTCTCCTCACAGCCAGGAAGGATTTGGAATTAACTTCTCCATGCTTTGGAGGCAAGTGAAATTTTCAGTTCTTAATGAATAGATTAATATTGAAATCCTCAAGACCTATTATGGAAATGACACAGGAAATGAAGGCTACAGGAGGGGAAGTAGCAGGCAGTGTCTTGGAGAGAATCAAGAAGTAAAAGAGAGCTAGGCATGGTGGTGCATGCCTGTAATTCTAACACTCTAGGAAGGTAAGGCAGGAGGATTGCAAGTTCCATTCCAGCCTGGACAATTTGGTGACTTAGTGAGATCCTGTCTCAGAATAGAACAGAATAGAATGAGCTGGAGTTGTGCTCAGTGCAAAGGCCTTGAGTTCAATCTCCAAATGAAGGGAAAAATAAGTATGAAAGAGATTTTCTACAAGATGGATTTCTCTACCTGAAGATCCTCTGGGAGACTGAGAATTGAACTTGGAGAACAGGTCTGAGAAGGCTTTGAGTCACTGCTCAAGAGAAGCAAGGTGAGAACGTACTTCAGAAAGGATCACAGAGAAGGGCACAGGCTGAAGTGGACCTTTTTCCCTGAGGCCATGCCCAGAAGACCCACTTGCAGAAAAGCATGAGCATACTGCTCTTTCCCAGTTGGGGAGAAAGACAGGAGAGACATTTTCCCATCTGGAAACAGGAGCTGAGGCAAGAAGTGAAATAACTGACCTCCCTGCTACCTGCCTGTTTTCCCAGACTTTCTGACCAGTGCTGCCCATACACACTGGCCACCAGCACCTCTTCCGTGTCCTTAGCAAGCTACTCTACGATATTCTAGAAAAATGTGCAGAAATCACTTCTCTCTCTTCTTTTTTCACAACCTTCTACTTGACTCTGTCTTGTTTATATTCTATCATTTCTTACCATATCTGTATTTTCTCTGAGAGTGAATGTAACAGTAGGCAGACCCCAGACTCGGTGCTCTTATTTCTGGCCCTTTGACCTTGGCCATCCTGTATGATTTTGACTTTTCCTCCTCCCACAGCTGCAGTTGTCTTCTGTTCTACTTGAAGCCCAACCCACTCTTGTCCCTCACCAGTGCCCTGGTCGACCTACTCTCTGCCATCTCACCAAAAGGACAGTAGAGTGTCAGACCCTGTCTTTGGGTCTTAGGGAAAAGTCTTATCAGTACCATTGGCCTGTATCCATTTTAGTGTAGTAGTAGGTCTAGTTTTCAATTTCCCTTGAGTTACCATGCAAATCTAATAGTTTGTCAGCATTTCAGAGGAAGAGCTATCCTCTCATACTCTGCTCTAAACATGAGAAACAGATCCGAAGTGAGCTTCTGTGGCAGATAACAATGAGAGTTCAAACTTATACACATAAAATGTACGCGTACACACTTACTGTTCTCTTAAGCACCTGATGTAGATTGAAAGCTTCTTCCCCTTTCTCTTAATAGCGAATCTTTTCATGTTGTATAGGCTGGCCTCAACCTGTGATGATTCTCCTGCCTCAGCCTTCTGAGTGATGGGATTACAGATGTGCACCATCCTACCCATGATAGGACCCACTTTGTAAGTGCTGAAATGTCTCATCAGCTGATGGAAAGAAAGCCCTGAGAGTTCCCACACCCCTGCGCCAGGTTAACTTCGGGGTCAATTCTGATATGGTAACTAGAAAATCAGAAAAAGTTACGACAAAATCAAAAGTGCCTGCTGGGAAAGCAGGCTGATTTTCTAGTCATTTTGGTCCCTTCAGAATGCAAGGCTGCACCAGAGACATGCACTTGCTTTACCAGCTGGGACTGAGGCTACAACACCCCTATCATACCCACCAAGTCCAAAAGTGATGGCCTGGCCTCTTCCGGACAAGGGGCCACCCAAGGCCTGGACACACGAGCTCCATTATTTACTCACATCGCACAGAATACTAATGGTTAGTATTTTTTGAATAACTCTTTTAAAGGGCTAGATCCTTTTAGGTCTTTGAAGTACTGTATCCAAAAGGTGTTAAGACATGAAGGATTTGCATTATAGAGAAGTTGAATTCAAGGATGTCCATGAAATGGTAGAACTAGGTTCTATCCACAGCCTGCTGGGCACTAAAGCGGTGCTTTTATGTTTCCACCAGTGTCAGATGAGGGCACTAGCTTCATAAACCCATTTTTGTTCCCTAAAAAGGCATTTTTTTAATAATAAAAACTTTGAGAATATAAAAACTGCAGTAAATGTTTAGTGTGAAAGGCTTACTTGACTTTATAACAGGGATAAAAGTATGCAACATTTATATAGCTTGAAATAATCTATTAATCATAAAATAGCTCTGTATGTTGTTATACAAAAATTATTTAAATAGCAGAGGTCCATTGGGAACCCACAATGAGTAAAATGTCATGCAGCAAATTCGGAGTGCCTTTGATATATGCATCACTCGGTAGTAGATTCTGGTAAAATCATGAGGCCCAAATAAAACTGACGTCAATGTACAGTGACACAAACTCAATAATGATGACTCTAACTATTTATAATTATGGATCTAATGACATAATTAATCATAAACATACTTAAATATACACTTATTGTAATTAAAAAGCACAATCACAGTAACTAGAAACCATAATTATCACAAGATAATGCTGGCACCCGCCTTGCTGATAACAAATGGCCTTCCTGATGGGACCAGAATCCCTAGTGGAACTGCAGGCAGGTGCTTTGAAATACAGCAGGGCAGCCAGGATTCTCAGCAGAACTCCTTTTTTATCTGAAGTCTTTATCACTCTACTGGGGGCATACTACACGTGTATTTCAATCTTCTCTGCTTTTAATCAGGTTGAAACTAAGCCTGGGTTTAGCAAGCAGACTCTGTTTGTAGGGATTACAGAAAAATAGTTTATTGGGTTTTTGTTTTTTCTTTTATTTTCCTTTTTTTTTTTTTTTTGAGACAAGGTCTCACTTTGTAGTTCAGGCTGGCCCTGAACTGACCATGTAGCCCAGGCTAGCCTCACAGCAATCCTCCTGCTTCTGCCTCCCAAGTTTTGGGATTACAAATGTGAGCTACCATGCCCGGCTCCAGAACAATAGTTCAAAAACTACAAACAAAAGCTTCTAAAATCAGTATTGAAAAGGGAGAGTTTGCTAAGAGATTTGTACCATCTGGGTCTAGTATTATTTAGCAGATATTTCTGTGACACAGTGAATAATCCTCAATTTAAAACCAAACAACTCTACTAGAGAAGAAAGTGATCCATTGAGATCATAGCAGGTATTCAGCAAAACTTGGCATATACATTTGTGACAGTAGAAACCATTTTCTGAGTTACGAAGAAACCTGCAAAGAGATTGGAACCAGTTCTAGGAGAAAAACAAAACTCTACTTATGAAAGTATTCTTATGACATATTTAAAATATGCCAAATAGATTTAGTCAAGATTGCTAAGAGGCCATGCATGGTAGTGCAGACCTGTAATCCCAGAATTTAGGAAGCTGAGGCAGGAGGATCACTGCAAGTACATGGCCGGCCTGGGCTACATAGTGAGCTGAAGACCAGCCTGGACTATATAGTGAGACCCTGTCTCAAAAAAGAAAAAAAATGCTAAGAAAAAAATATATAAGATGTATGCCCTCCCCACATACTTTTGTGCTTTCATCTCCTAATTAAAAATAATGAAAAGGCTGCTAAAAATTATAATGATTTTCTGTTATAGATAAATATTTATGCTCACAGAATATCAAACCATATTTTTGTCGTTTTTTCCTCAGGAAGAATTAATAGCTAAAAGGCAGCTGTTACCAAGAATTTTATGTGCCACTAATACTCGAAATTCATGTCATAATGTAAATTATAGGATCAATGAAACTTTCATTGTTATACCTGCCTGTTAGTCTACTGAAAGATATTCAACTAATTTTTACATACTTAAGTAGCTCATTTCAACTGAATATAATCTAGAGGAAGTAACAGCATAGTACTACACATTCTTACAATAAAAAGACAAATAAAATATCAGTGTGGATCACTGTTTGTGGACAATATATACTAAAAAGTTTGACATCACTTCCTCTACAGAAACTTGTTTAAATTTTGTTGAAAATGAAAAAGACAATCAGTGTATAATGGCTAAGAAAATTGATTTATACATATGATCTTTCATTTTAAGTAGCTTGCAGGGGTGAAGTTAAATAGTCAACTCTCATTCAAGGCCATTCAACTAAACGATGATTGTGTGCCCATTCCTTGCCAGGTGTGGCACCAAGCATTGCAAAAACTATCAAATGAGTCAGACACTATCCACTGTCAAGTAGGTTATAGTTTACTAAGGGCAGGTGATTAGGGTAAAGTTCTGATACAAGTTCAAATAAATGTGTTATTGAAGGCAACGGGCTGCAGCAACCTTTGTTTTCCAGCAGGGCTGTCATAGTTCATATTACTGAGAAAATAAGCTGCACTGATAAAAATCAGTAGTGAAGAAAAAAGGAGAAAAAAAAACAAAAGAGAAAAAATGGTCTTCCAGGTTGCTCAAGGGTCACAGAATTTCCTTTATTCTGCAGAACACATTAATGAGGCTTTGGATTCTGGACTAAAAACTAATCTGCTCGGCATAACAAAGGAGAGAACTAGAGGTTCTGCCAGTGGAGGAGCCTCGGAAAACAGAAGGCTTTGAGATCTGAGGACAGTGCCAGGCAGCAGGTGGGAGGGGAGGCTGGAGCTTCTAGGATTGGGGCCAGGGAAAAACTCAGAGGCAGGCAGCCAGAAGGACTTCAGAATGGGACATCTCATAATCCACTCTGAAGTCCTCACTTTGCTCTAATGTAAATTGTCTTTATCTTTCATTTTTTGTACAGCCTGATATATGTGTCGAGTGTCAGTTTTGCAGGGAATGGTGTGGGGAGTGAATTAAAGAAATGGATCTCTTCCATGTCAGTTTTGGGAGCAATATTTGAACATCCATGAAATATGAGAAGAAATTGAAATTAGAGTATTCAGATCCAACTGAAAGCCTGAAAACAAGCAGCCTAAGAGTCTGCAAAACATTCATGACTCGGTCTATGTTTTTGTTTCTGTAACAGAATGCAAAACAGACTAGGTTATTTATAAAGAAATTGATTTCTCACAGTTGAGAAAGCTGGGAAGTCTAATATCAAGGTGTTGACCTCTGGTGGGGCCTTCTTGCTGCATTCTGATATGCAGGGGATGCCCACATGGGAGCTCAGATCACCTCCTGCTCTTGTACAGCTACGAATCTTCTCACGGTCCCACCCTCAATAGCTTGTTTAATCTGTTTGTACTTGCCAGAGGCCCACCTATAAATATCATCAACATATGAATCTGGGCATCCAACATGAATGTTGTTGCACACAGTCAAATTAAGGCAACCAAAGACACAATTAAGCTTCCTTGGGATATGGAATGTGGACTTGCATAGGTTTTATTAAATGTCAAAGGTCAGAGTGATAGTAACATAGGATAAAGTGACCGCAGATAACTGCCCTAAAAGAAGTCCTAAGTGCTGGAGGAGTTTCAAGAGGACTATGTGGATGGAGAGGAATGAAACAGGAAGGGAAGCAGAGCTAGCTTGTCAGCTTTTTTCCCATAAAAATCCCTCATAGTGGAAAAAGATGCCTAAGTAAGGGCTGCAATTCTGTTTCATCATGACATTTTTACAAGAATGATGAATTATCATGAACTTAGAAGGCTGAGCCCTGTAGAAGTTGGCAATGTTATCAAATCAACCTGTTTCTCATTACACAGTATGCCAGTTGTCGAGATAAGTTTTGCAAAAGAGAGAGTTCTGTAAGGGAAATAATACCTGGGTGGGGACGGAAAGACGATAGTCTCAAAATCACCTCTCCAAGGACAAGATTTGGGATATTTATAAGGGGAAAAAAGCAGAGTTGGGACCGGGGAGTTAGCTCAGTGGTTCCCGTGCCTGTCTTGCAAGCGCAAGGGCCCAGCTTCGATTCCCCGGTAACTACATACAGTACTGGATGTGAAGACTCATCCTAGCAGCAATCAGTACCACATACCACAGTGCTAGGCGTGGTCCCTCATGCCTGTAATCCCAGCACTCGGGAGGCAAAGGCAGGAGGATTACTGTGATGTGAGTTTGAGGCTGAACTCAGGGACAGCCTGAACCACAAAAGCGAGAACCTGTCTCAAAAAAAAAAAAAAAATAGCAGAGTAATTTAATACACAAGGAAAGACGAACAGAGGTAAAGTAATTTGTGGTCGGGAAATAGACATGCAAACTTCTTACTCTTTATGGGATGCACAAAATTGTGATATTAGCATGATCTAAGGGTGGAGTTTTGAGCCTTCTGATGTGCCAACCCAAAAGAAATGTATCCTTGATGTGCAAATACCATATCATCTCTCTAGTGTGAGAAACTAAAGGTATAAATGAGGTCCAGAATGTATGTTAGATATTATGAAATAGGAAGGGGATAGATGTTCAAAGGAAAAGGGGAATGGGGGAGGGGGCAGGAGAAGGCAAAGAAGAGAAAGAAAAACATTGATGGTAAAAAGGAAAAAACAGGAACAAAGCTCATGTAGATAGTAGGGTTGGGGGGTTGAAGGGAGGGCAGGAGACTGGGAAAAAATAAGAATCAAGATAGATCACGTACAGCTACAAATTCTCAATGATGAGTGTGATCATAATGCATATCTAAAATGTACAATAAACTCAATTTCTTAAAAAAAAAAAAAAAAGAAAAGAAAAAAAATACATCCGTGGTTTTGACCAAAGTGGCCTTCAAGTCTCTTAAAAGTCACCAAGCGCAGTCATCATGACCTCACATCACCTGTGTTGTTCACACAGCTGAGAGAGTGAGTGGATGAGACTATCCGGCTGGGCCATACCACACCCAGAAGAAGTGGTTCTTATAGTCACCCAGAAATAGGAAACCGAAAGCAAATGAAGCCAGACGGTTTATCTAGATTTCCCTTTTGTTTGAGTAACTTTTCCAGAAACACACCCTGTCCCACCTGGAGCCAGCCCGAGTGACCTGGTCACCTCAGTTTTATCTGTCCACATGGAGCTCTCTGCCATAGCTGGCAAGAAGGTTAGCCTTGGGTCTCCTTTGGCAAAGATACAGTGGGAAGGGAGGACTCATCAGGCAGAGTGGAAATCTGAGCGGAGGCAAGAAAAGTGCTACAGAAACTTTTACAGAATTAAACTGACCTTCTCTGTATCCTCCCTGGACTCTGATGAGGAACAGGAACAGAATGTACTGGTCAGTTGAGTGGATCCTGGTGTCTCACAGTCGGTACTGGAAGGTAGGAAGGAAAGTAGCAGGGTCCAAAATGGGCAGGGTTTTGAAAGGCGCAGTGAAAACTACACTTGCTTTACCATGACAGCCACTAGGATTTGAATAGCAGGATAACATGATAAAAGCTATACTTTCAGAAGTTAGCCTGCCATCCATCAGGTGGTGGGTGGGCACTAGCAGAGCATCTCAAATTCATGTGACACAGATTCTATTTCCTGTCCTGGAATTCTGCATTTCTAACAAGTTGTTGCCCTTAGAGATTCTAAAACAGAGTTGTTGGAGCAGACGTGGAAGGCTTCAGTTTAGACCGGTGAGGACTCAGCACAGAAAAGGTGCCTGTGAAAGAATGAGAGCAAAATAGCAACGCGAGAATGTGTTAGTCAGCTTTCCACCACGGAAATAATACCTAAGAAAAGCAACTTAATGAGGGGAAGATTTATTTATTTATTTAATTTTTTTGACACAGGGTCTCATTTTGTAAGGCTGGCCCTGAACTCACCGTGTAGCCTAGGTGAACTTCGAACTCACAACAATCCTCCTGCCTCTGCCTCCCGAGTGCTGGGATTACAGGCGTGAGCCACCACGCCCAGCACTGTGGTATGTGGGACTGATTGCTGGTGGGTGTGTTACCACACCCAGCATTGTTATACATGGTTACCGGGGATAGAACCCCAGACCTTGCGTTTCCAAGGCAGGCGTCAGAACCACTGAGCTAAATCCTTGGCCTGAGAAGATTAATTTTGACTCAGCTTCTGAGGCTCTGTCCGTGGTCAGATGGCTCCCTTTCTTTAAGGCCTGTGTTAAGGCAGAAACACCATGGCGGAAGGGAGTGGCAGAGAATACTTCTCAGAGAGAGAAGGAAAGATCCCCAGAAGAAGAAACCAGGATCCAGATACACTTTTTAATTCAAAACAACACCCACGTGACATATTTCCTTCCGCTGGGCCCCCCCTGTAGCAGCTCCTTCAGGTATGAACTTGTTAGTGGACGAAGACATGGATGAGGTTGGGTGTATTCATGATTCAGTCTCCTCTCTAGGCCCCAGCTGGGAACTCTGTTGCATTTGGCACCAAGCCCTCAATGCAGGAGTCTTTTCGGAGGAACACTGTGTATTAAAACCCTACACAGAAAATGGAGGTGGCTCTTTGTCCCGTCTCACTACAGGAAATGTCTGAGCTTGTGTGTGGCGCTCGGCCTTGCTGGTATTTCTGGGCATGTCTTCCCTTTGCTTCAGTTCAGAGATGATTAGAGGAAGTTGAGGCTGTGTGAGTTCAAAAGGAAGAGACCCCATCAGCTTGGCAATATTCTCCAGAATCCTGCCAAGCCCTTTCGGTGCACCTGGTGCAGATATGACCCTGATTTCCCTTTTTAGAGTCTGAGCTTCCTACTCTGATTCTTTCCCTCCAGACATCTGGCCCAGTCTAGTGAAAGGAGAGGGTGGAAATCAGTTTTGTTCTGTAAATGTTTATTTAGTGTTGCATTCTGTGTGCTGGATGTATAGTCTCAAAGATTTTTTTTTTTTCCAGTTCTGATCCTAATTCCAAATTGTTTCAGGATTCTGACTTAGAATATCACATCCTTCTTCAAAGTCCTGCTTCCTGTATCCCTTGCCTAGTCCTTGCTCCTCTCCTCCACTGTCAGGGTTCATGGTCACCTTCTTACCAATCTCCAGCAGCCTCCATGTCCAGCCAGTGGCAGCCTGGGCTGCTCACTCTTCTGGCTAGAGGGACAGTTGCGCCTCAGGGGACTGGTGACAGAATCAGGTGCAATAGAGGGCTACAAGACAGTTAGAATGGGGGGGGGCAGATGTGGTCTTGCCAAATGGAAATCATTGGTGACTAGAGAGAGAATAGTTTTCATAAAAGGAGAAAGTAAAAGCATTAAGTAAAATGATGGATGGCAGGGGATAGAAGCAGCAAATTTCCAGTGTTTATTGAAGCAATTTATTAAAAAAAAAAAAAAAAGAAAGAAAGAAAATGGAAACTCAGGCAAGCAGCAGGGTGGAGGAAGGACTTGTATATAGACTGGAGGAGTTAGCAGTTCGCAGAGAGAAATGTTCCAGCAGAGACTAGAAAGGAAGCCCTTTGTTGCTACTCTTAGGAACATTTACATTTCACTGGGACCTTTTCATCTGCAGAAAGATTTTCTTTGGCTTGCATAGTCTATTAAAAACACTTTAGTGAGCTATGTCATTTCTTTAAAAAATGAGAAGTTTTGTTTTAAAAAGTCCAGATTTCGGGCCGGGGAGTTAGCTCAATGGTTCCGGCGCCTGTCTTGCAAGCACAAGGGCCCGGGTTCGATTCCCCGGTAACCACATAACAATACTGGGTGTGGAGACCCACACCCAGCAGCAACCAGTACCACACACCACAGTGCCAGGCGTGGTGGCTCACGCCTGTAATCCCAGCACTTGGGAGGCAGAGGCAGGAGGATTGTGATGTGAGTTTGAGGCTGAGCTCAGGGCCAGCCTGAACCACAAAGCGAGACCCTGTCTCAAAAAAAACCTAAAAAAAAAAAAAAAGTCCAGATTTCTACTTTCTCTTGAAAAATAGTGAACTCTAGCAAGACTGGGTGTAATTTCCCATGTGCGGCTACTAACCTCTTCCAAAAGGTAATCTGTCAGGGTTGCTTCACTTACTTATCATTTTTGCTTGCATCTAAGGACACATAATATTGCAGACTCCATTCTTATATAATTATATTTGTGTATATATATTACACACTAATGTATATATGCATGTGCAGCCTCTATAGGGATTTCAAGAGTAGTGATGGTAGTAGAGGAGATATTTTGGAGGGGAAGAAACCTTCCTGAGCATCTTCTAACCTTGCAGTGCAGCATGACTTCCTCTTTGCCTCCATGTACGATCCTTTTTTTGCTCCTTCAGGAAGGTCACCCCCAGGGATGTCCTGAGTGACAAAACCTGGGGGTAACCCAGAACAGCCCTTTCCTTCTTGGCACAGACTAAAAAAGTATCAGTGAGTTACTCTAGCTGAAAAGCAGCAGAATTTCTTTCAAGTTCTTGGAGGAACTGCTGTCATAAGCTTTTTGCTGGCTTCTGGCTTCACAGATGCATCTAGGCCAGGGATACATTTGAATTACCTAGAAACCTTAACACATGAGTGTTCCAGAGAGTGTGGACTCATTGGTTTGATAGGTCCTGGGCATTGCTTTGTCAGCTTGGTCGGTGATCCTAATGTGTAGTCAGACTGACCACCAACATCACGCTTTGGGGTAACTAGCTCCTCTGTGTAGACTTCCAGATCCCCTGAGAGAGCATCTTTGAGAGTTGGATTAGAAATTGTGAACACTCCAGTTGGCTGTCTGACTGCTCTTTGCCCATAGCACTTAACCTTTCCTGACTGAATTTAATGATCTTGAAACTTTAACTCTGCTGGCAACACCGACCATTTGGCTCAGGCTCAGTGTGGGAAAATGTAGCCTCTCTCTAACTGGAGCTACAACAAAGACTCAGGAAAAAGAAAGCAGAAGAACTGAATACCGAATGAAGCAACTCTATAGAAGGAAAGGGGGAAATATGGGTAGGGTGACCAGTTGTCCTAAATTGACTAGGCCAGTCCTAGATTCTACCTTTTTGTTGAATCACTTTGTCATACAGGTTTCCTACAAGAAATTTAGGTGGCTTAAAACCTCGGTATTTGTAAATTTGTTGCTTGGTGAGTTGGGAGTGGGGGAAGAATTGGAAAAATCTATAGCAGTTAATCATCTTATTAGGTTTCTAATACATTTTACAGATTTTTGCCAGATTTTAAGAAACTTTGGTAAATGGCTTTGTCACTAGACTTTCTGAAATAATAGAAAGATTCTGAATTGCGTGCAGTGGCATACACCTGTAATCCCAGTCTCTAGGAAGCTGAGGCAGGAGATTTGTGAGTTTGAACCTAACCTGGGTTCAAAGTTTCTAGTCTTAAAAAAATAATAATAAAACTAAAAATAAGTTGAGGACATACTTCAGTGTAAAGGCCCTGGGTTCAATCCCTAGTACCACAAGCAAAACAATAAAAAAGATCATGATAATAAATATAGTAGCCATTAACTACTTGTGGAAATTGAGCACTTTAAATGTGGCTCCTGTAATAAAGAGAATGAATACTTAATATTATTTGATTGTAATTAATCTGAGTAAATGACAATATCCATGTAGAACTAGTAGCCATTCAGTGGACAAAGAAAATCCATAGAATTGCTGTTACTTGTACTTTGTTGCTAATTTTTCCATGCTAATTCCCAAGTCATTTGCATATATTTTATTTCCTATCCTTATTGATGAGAATTTCTGTTGTACTCTCAATAATGTGTTTACTGGTGTTAGTATGTAATATAGTTTATTTATTTATTTATTTATTTTTAGGAACCTTATTTCTGATTTGGGAGTTAGAAGACATAATAAAGCAAGATAAAGAGGAAAATTAAAATTAATTAATTAATTAAAATTCTAGAAATGCTAGTAGAATGTTAACAGCCAGGTTAGAGGAATCTTCTTCATTTGAAAAGAATGGTTGGTTGTCATTTAGAAATGTTTTAGTCTTTGACTACGCTTTGAAAATGACACATGTGAGATTTGGCATATAATTTTCAATAAATATTTGATGAATGAATAAATGAATGGATCAGCGAAGAGAAAATGCTACATAATCCTAAAGCAGACTCAGCAATTGTTTTGTTCATTGATTCTTTTCAACTATGTTTTTATTTGTTCCAATTTAGCTTTTAATTAGTAACTATACATTAATCTTGACTTCTTCCTTTTAAAATTAAGATATAATTCACATACTATAAAACTCACCACTTTAAAGTATACAATGTAGTGGCTTTTAGTATATTTATAATATTGTACAACTTTTACTCTAATTCCAGGACATTTTTGGTTGTTTTTATTCTTTGTGCTTTTGCTTTTGGTGCTGGCGAATGACCCCAGGCTTTGTGGACACCAGACACGCACTTCCCACTGGGCCGCACTGCCAGCCCACTCCAGAGCTGCTTAAATCATCACAGAAAGGAACTCTATGCTCTTTAGCTCTTACTTACCCTTAATGTCTGGAATCACAAATCCTCCTGCTTCCCTATAGATTTGCTTGTTCTGTACATTTTATATCACTAAAATCATACAATGTGTGGCCTTTTGGGGGGGCCTTCTTTCATTTAGTATGATGCTTTAAAGATTCATCCATACTGCCGCATGAATCAGTATTCATTGCTTTTTATAAGAGAATAATAATCCATTCCACCATTTTTTGGAGACAGGGTCTCATTATGTAGTTCAGGCTGGTTTGATCTCCCTATGTAGCCAAGGCTTGAACTTACAGGAATATTCCTGCCTCAGCCTCCTGAGTGCTGTTATTATAGCTATCCTAGTGAGTGTAAAGTGATGTCTTCCTGTGGTTTTAATTGTTTGCTTTGGTTTTGGGCAGTGGGAATTGAAGCTAGGTCTGTTCAAATGTCAAGCATGTGTTCTAGCACTGAATTACATCTCCAAATGCTCTTACTGTAGTTTTGATTTGTATTTTTCTTTCTTTTTTTTTTTTTTAGGTTTTTTGAGACAGGGTCTTGCTTTGTAGTTCAAGCTGGCCCTGATGAAGTGTGTTAGACTTTGTGTAGAACACGTATAAACATTTTCAAGTAGAGTGTTCTTTTTCTTCAAGTTAACAGCCTGCTGTTCAGGTAATGATTGCGTTGGCTCCCTGCTGGCAAAGTGGGAGACACGAACTGCTTAGTCTTAGACCACAGAGGTGGCTGCCACCTGCCCTTCAATGTTCCCTGGTTGGAGGGTGTGAACCTGTCAAATTGTGATTCTTGACCCCAGCGGAAAGCTAGGCCTTGCCCTCGGAAGTGTTCTATATGGTGCTTTTCTTAAATTAAAATGTTTACATGTCGTAGACTTTGAAAGATGTACAGACAGAATTTAACGTCCCAGTTTTCTCTTGGTGAGAAAAAAATTGGTCTCAAGATGCTGGAATCACCTTCTACTTATCTGCCCTGAGAACGGGGACGAATCCCAAAAGCTCAAGTTGCCAGAGCACACTCAGCAGAATCACACCCACGTGTCAGGGTCAACTCGAAAAGGGAAAGTGGGGGCCGGGGAGTTAGCTCAGTGGTTCCGGTGGCGCCTGTATTGCAAGCGCAAGGGTTGGATCCCCGGTAACCACATACCATACTGGGCGTGGAGACTCACCCCAGCAGCAACCAGTACCACATATCACAGTGCCGGGTGTGGTGGCTCACACCTGTAATCCCAGCACTCGGGAGGCAGAGGCAGGAGGATTGCTGTGATGTGAGTTTGAGGCTGAGCTCAGGGCCAGCCTGAACCGCAAAGCGAGACGCTGTCTCAAAAAAAAAAAAAAAAAAAAAAAAACTAAAAAAAAGGGAAAGTGGACCGCAGCTTGGGAAGCGGACCATCCGGACAGCCTTGGGAAGCAGGCCTTTGTTGCCCTGCCCACCACCCACCCAGCCCCAGCACCCCTGAGCCTCGGCTTCTCCCTCCTGCCTCCTGCCCTTTCTCAGCGTCAAACTTTCTACCAAAGGGCTTTCTCTCCATCCCCCGCTTCCATTTCCTAGGGAGACTGGTTTCTAAATGGTCAGTTATATAGGACAGCTACCAGGTAATTGTTAATCACCTTCGCTTCCGGTGAAGGCTGCTGGCTCCAGGTTACTACAGCGGCCACTTTCTGGATTGTAGGCGGCCGCTCGCGTGACCACTCCTAGTCCAGGCTGCCGGGGTGGGGCGAGCCCTGGAGGAGTTACTCACGCAATCAACATTCTAGGAATAGTGTGAGTCGGTTCTTCTAACCCAAACGCGGCACAGAAAGCACGCCCCCTCCTCGCACGACTTTTCAAAAAGGAGTTTGAATGATCTAAATTTAGATATGGGAACTAATGAAGGAAAAAAACCTGTACTGACCCAAAATCAAGAACTAGCTATTTCCGCGTGACATTTCTGGGCAGTAGAGCAAACCGATCTTAAAGAACGCATTTTGTTTGGCAAATCAGAACATCTCAGCCGCTTATGGTGGTTTTCCGGGCGCACAGAAACGGGGAGTCACGGTCTTCGTAGACCTTAAGATTAGCAAGCTGGAGAGAGAAATCCGAGCAGGGTCCGCCGCGGGGGGCTGCGGGTGAGGGGTCCGAGGCAGGACAGGTGCGGCTCCCCCAGGCCTGGTCGGCGTCCCGGGACCCGGCGCCTGCCCTGTCCGCAGCCCGCCGCCTGTCGGCGCCTCCTCCGGGAGTTCCGGGCTCTCGGGCGGGTCCTGGGAGTGGGCGGCCCCTTCCCCGAGCGCTGAAACTCTTACTTTGCCGGCCCCGCTCTTCCTCCCCCTCCTCTCCCTTCTCCTCCTGCGGGGCGGCCTTTATCTCCGCCTCGGCCCCTTCCTTCCTCAGCCTTTGCTCCCCAGTGCGCTGCGGACGCCGGGTGTGGACCGACGCGGCCTCAGCTCTTTACGGGACCAGGAAACGAGGCAGAGAGGTGAGTCCCCGGGTGCGGGGCGGGGAGGACGGGCGGGACCGCAGTGCCCCGCGGTGCTCAGCCGGCGCGGACGGGGGGCTGCGGGTGGGCAGCGGGCCGCTAGGGGGCCGGGCTGGGGCGGCGGGAGGGCCGGGGCCGCCTGCTCTACGCCCCGCTGCCCCGCGGACTTCCGCGCTTTGCCCGCCGGGGGCGGACCGGCAGAAGAGCCTCAAGACGACGCTTTCAGCGCAGTGCGACGTGTGGCTTTCGCACTTGGCACTCGCTCGCCGGAGTTCCAGATCGGTGGAGCTAGGAGGGGAGGGCTGCCGGCGCGGGGCGACTGCCCCGAGGACATGGGTGGCCATAGGGCAGTGCCTTCTGCGGTGCCGAACGCGGGTGCGGCTCCGCGCGCCGGGGTTAGCGCGCTGACCGCAGCGGCTGCCGGAGCCCAGCCGGTCCCCTCTCGCCGCGCGCTGGCTTCTTGCTGGCCTTGGGCGAGCGCGGGCGGTTTGTCCCCGAGACAAAGGCTTCCGGGGTGCAGCCCTGCCGGCAGGCACGCTGCGTTGCCCCACAACCCGGCCTAGCCGGTGCCTCTTAACTTTGCGGCCTCGCCGGTGGCGATCGGTCATGTAATGGCCCTTGGGGGAGAGGGTTTGGAGCACCCTTATATGACAGGATCCTAGACTTGCAGGAACAGTTACCAAATAAGGAGTGTGCGCACCCCAGTGAGGGAAGAAGGAACTCAGTCATCCTGTGACCCGCGACAGCTGTTCTTGGTTTTGATAGGATGAGGGGACTAGGAAGGTGCGCTGCCCCAGTGCGTAAAGTTGATTCCCAGGGACCCCCACCTCGGGTAGTAGAAAATCTCCACGCATTGCTTCCAAAGTTTAAAAAAATTAACCACGTAAGAGGGTTCTTACATACAGTTCAGAGTGTGTCTTGGTGGGGCCTTTGAGCATATGCTGTAGCCCTTGGACATCTGCTGTCTTTGTGAGTCCCACGCACAAAGGCTAATAGATTCTGCGACACAAGACCCAACTAGCGTCGGCTGTCACCTTCCTGTTGCCCCTCCTCCTTTCTTGTGGGCCGGCCTATCTTTGAGGAGCTTTTTCTCCCCCTTAGACCATTGTTCATCTTCTTGCTCACTTCTGTCACCGAAAAATGCCATGGCCTTCCGAGGTCCATGTAACAATGAACATTTCTCTTTGTGTCCCCTTCAGTAAGAAAGTAAGTGAATAAACACACCAGCGGTAGCGTC
Source organism: Petromus typicus (assembly GCA_004026965.1). NCBI lineage: Eukaryota > Metazoa > Chordata > Mammalia > Rodentia > Petromuridae > Petromus > Petromus typicus. Next base: position 7,920 of record PVIR01002972.1, on the reverse strand, counting down.
TGAGCCTGTCATTTTCCCACCTTGGGGGAGGGGATCTGGGTAGGGAACCTTTCTGGCTTTGTAAACGATCTGCCTTAGTAGGAACTCAGCATGCGCCATTTCATACGGATGCACTATTACATTAAATGCATTTGCATGACAGCAAAAGAAGAGAGGGCCACGGAGAGCCAGAGGGGGTGTTAGAAGCAGCATCTAACTTTAGGGTGCTCACCCCCCTGAGCCTGTTTCATTATCCATAAAAAGGGATAAATAATAAGTCCTTTGCCTGGTGCTTAGAACTGCACAGATTAAGCTAGATAAGGAACCAAAATATAACAGAAATAGTGGTTTCCTTCCCTTTTGCAAACCGAATGAGCAAATGTGTCCTTTATGTAAAGGAAGCATATGTGCTGCCCACAGCAGAGGGATTTGCTCTTAGCTTCCCCAAGTTTCAAAATGTGTTGCTCATGGTGAGTGGAAGGAGCTGGGGGTGGTGATAAGACCCCTTTTCTTAGGCCTTTCATTGTTCATCTTGCTCACTTTTGTCACCGAAAAATGTCTTGGCCTTTCAAGATCCACGTAGCAATGAACATTCACACTCTGAGGACCAGCGAGGTCCTGTAGTTCCTTAGTCTTGGACATTGCACTTTCCCTCCTGCTCAATGCAGACTAATTTCTTCATCATCATTCTGATATTTAGCTACCCCTGCATTAATGCTGCTGGCAACCTGGCTCGCACTGTATTCGTTATTAAGCAGTTTTGGTTGTTAGAGAATATATGGCTCCCAAATCTTTCTGTTTTGTATTGAAGATTGAACCCAGGGAGTGCTTCCCTACATCCTCAGCCTCCTCTCCACACTCCTTTTTTAAAGACGGGGCCCTGGCTAAGCTCCCCATCTGGCTTTGGACTTGCAATCCTTGGGCCTCAGCCAGAGAGCTGGGACAACAGGCCTGTGCCATCATACACAGCTCCAAATCTGTTTCCTGTTTCATCTGTCCACCCTGCTCAGTAATGCATCACGGAGTGAGGCTGTTCACATAAGTACCTAGAAGGAATCTTAGTTTAAAAAAAGAGCAGCAAATATACTCAAAGCCCAACATTCCTGGTTCAAGGTTCTTTAGAGTGCTAGTGATAGAAATGTAACTAAATCTCCATGGGGGGGGGGACAGTTAAGATTGCATTGGTTTATCTAGCTGGAAAATCCAGAGTCTGCACAGACTCAGTCATTAGAAGCCTAGACCTTCGTTGTGTTTGGTTGTTTTTTTGTTTATTTGGAGGTGTTTTTTTTTTTTTTCTTTATGGTTTTCTTGTGGTACTGGGGTTTTAACTAAGGACCTTGTGCTTACCAGGCAAGATCACAGCACCACTGGACTACATTCCTGGATATAGACTTGCACTATGTTAGCTTTACTTCCAAGAGGGCTATTCTCACATGCAGGCCATTTACATCAGGGCTGTAAGCTTCCATGTTGGAACCCAGTGAAGAGGATGTTTTTACTAGAAGTTCTAGCAAAATGTTGAGGTTGAACTTGATTGTTGCAGATGTGATCACCTAGTAATGCCTGAAGTCGGTCACTGGGATCACATAGTGATGCCTGAAGCCCTGAACCATTCTTGGAGCCTAAGGAAGGATATTGCTGTGACCAAAGACAAACTGGATCAGTCCTGCCAGATTGGGGAGTGGGAGCTGAGCCCATGAAAACAACAGCTGTGCACCTCTCTGACCTTAACAGATTTCTCACCATTACCTGTTCTCAAGGCAGGACATGTGGCTTTTCAGCCAGAGTCATGGCTGTGTTCTCTGGGTACAGTTAAGGGTGGCCCTGAACTCACTGTGTAGCCCAGGCTACCCTCGAACTCACAGTAATCCTCCTGCTTTCACCTCTAGAGTGCTGGGCTCACAGGTGTGAGCCACCACGCCCAGCATTGTGATATGTGATAATGGGGATTGAACTCGGAACCTCGTGTTTGCCAGGCAGACATTGGGAACCACTGAGCTAAATTCCTGGCCCTAAACTATATTTTGAATTACATATGCTGTTTTGGGTTTGGTTTTACTAACACCAGTCCCCAGTATTTGACCATTCTGATTTTTTTTTTTTTTTAGGTTTTTTGAGACAGGGTCTCGCTTTTTTGTGGTTCAGGCTGGCCCTGAGCTCAGCCTCCAACTCACATCACAATCCTCCTGCCTCTGCCTCCCGAGTGCTGGGATTACAGGCATTAGCCACCACGCCCGGCACTGTGGTATGTGGTACTGGTTGCTGCTGGGTGTGAGTCTCCACACCCAGTATTGTTATGTGGTTACCGGGGAATCGAACCCGGGCCCTTGCGCTTGCAAGACAGGCGCTGGAACCACTGAGCTAACTCCCCGGCCCTTGACCATTCTGATTTTTGATAAATTTTATGTGGATGTATTTAACTGAAGAGCGTATATTTTATTGCAATATAAAGCTCCTTAAATTATACTCATACAGATAACACAGCAGATGGTAGTAGCATTTTTAATTATTAGCAAAGAGAAAATCTTGTGTCCCAATTGATTCATTTAAACAGGTGGTATACAGTCATAGATGTCACTCTTGTTTTTAAAAGCAACCAGGAATTGGTTATAATCCATCTAGATAAAGCTGGGGTTTTTTTTTTTTTTGCTTGTTTGTTTTTGTTTTTTTCAAATTGCTACCTTAAAGGAAATCATACTTGTGGCCCTGCTTTTTTGGTCCTTTAGTCGATTTGGAAAATGTCTTGATTTGAAAACAGAACTGCTGGGTGTAATGGCATGGGCCTAGAAATCCAGCTATATTAGAGGCTGATGCAAGACAACTGCGAACAATTTAGCAATATTCTGCCTCAAACAAAGGAAAAAGGAAAAGCAGATAGAACTGATGCTTACTGTGCCAGTTGCTCTTGCTCTCTGATGCTCCCACGGCCATGATTCTGTGTTCTCCCGTCCTTTGGCTTCTCAGCCCACTGACCAGGATTTGCTTAACCTCTATTCAGTGCCAGGTATGATAGCACAGAGATTCCTGGAGAGGGGAGAAAACCTTTTAGTGTGGGTAAATGAAAAGGGGCACACTGTTGAGGGAATGCACGGTGGGGAGCTCTCCTGGCCCAGGTCTTCAGGAAAGCCTTTTCGGAGGAAGTCCTCCATGCTGGGCCTGGATGTGTGAGTTGCCCTTGAGAATGAGGAGCAAGGGTCTGGGCTGAAGAAAGTAGGCGAAGTCTGGAGGTGGGAGGGGCATTTGAGAAACGCAAAGATGTCTTGTGTAGACACAGCCTGGAGTCTGAGGGATGGAGTGGAGAAGGCTGGATCTGTACACAGCGTCCAGCCTGTGACAGATGTTGCAAGCCAAGCTCCTCTCATGTCCGTGGCTCCTTCTTATCTTTTACATGGTTCTGTACTGCATCCGGGCTTCGCGGCTCTTGCTTCTGACCCGGAAGTGATTCCTGTGCAGCCCTTGAGTCTATCTTCTTCCTCCATTGGACTATAGGTTCCCAAAGAGCAGGGGTCATAGCACTTTGTCTCGGGGGTCCCAGCTCCTTCTTCAGAGCTGCCTCAAGGGTCTTGGGCTTTTGCTCCTTTGCCGCCATGATTCTGCATGTGCTCTTTCTACGTGGGAACATCCTTTCCCATTTGCCTCTGTGGCTGCTCCTCTTTTGTGACCCCCTCAGTGCCTTGGACCCCCCAGTCATAGTGTCTGTTACATGACTGCTGCTCCCTGGCCTTTCTCAGCTCTCAAGTGTGGATCCGGTGCCACACACCTTTTGTGATTTTGGTGCCTACCAGGGCAGTGGGCAGAGGGCCGTGTAGAGTGTCAGGGCCCAAAGACAAGGACTGCCTTCTCCTAAGTAGGGTGGTGGAGAGGGAACGAGGGGAGGCTGTAGTGCACCCTGCATGACACAAAGGTGTTTTAAGGAAGAGGAATGCAGTGTACACGACAATGCTATCTGAAGAAAAACAAAACAAAATAACCCTTAGATTCATGTGGGCTGAAGAAAATATAGAAATGGCAATAGTGGAGATTTCCTTTTTCTCTTTCAGGTGATAATGAACGTGGACCATGAAGTTAACCTCTTAGTGGAGGAAATGCATCGCCTAGGTTCAAAAAGTGAGTAACCTCTGTGTTACCATTACAAGCATGGGTTGCCATGCATGGCTTTTTCTAATGCTGAGGTTGAACCCAGTCCTGGTACATGCTAGGCAAGTGCTCTACTGAGAGTCACTGAGTCAACCCTCCAGACCTTTTAAAAGTTTTATTTTGAGATAGAGTCTCACTTTGTTGCCCAGGCTGGCTTAATCTTGCCACCCTTCTGCCTCAGTATCCTGAGTAACTGAGATTACAGGTGCACACCGCTGCCCCTAGCCTAGACAGTTACATGATGTAACTCTTTGGAGGTTACCTTTAGGCAGGCAGAGTCTGCATTGTAGGGAGGCCTGTGGCTTCATGACATTGTGCCCACTCTGCCTTCGCCTCCAGGGACACCTGGAGATATGGGACGAGTTGGGGCCACTTGGTTTCTGGCAAAGAATAGTTGAGATGTTTTATTATCTTTTGAGTGGAAGAAAAATTGTGAGGATTATTTTCATCTGGTTGCGTTAAAATCTGATAATTTAATCATATTCAAATTTTTTATTCATGTTTTCAGTTTTATCCCGGTACCATTTTTCAAACTTTCAAGTAACTAGAGTCTTAGATTGAAATTATACTCAATTGCTTTTATTTCTCCGAGTTCTTGATTTTTTACAGTTATGAACATAAAACTCAAATACACCACCTTTTAGCTATTCTTTTTTTTTGAGACAAGATCTCACTTTTGTGGTTCAGGCTAGCCCTGAGCTCAGCCTCAAACTCACATCACAGCAATCCTCCTGCCTCCGCCTCCCGAGTGCTGGGATGACAGGCGTGAGCCACCACGCCCGGCACTGTGGTATGTGGTACTGATTGATGCTGAGCGTGAGTCTCCATGCCCAGTAGAGTATGTGGTTAACCGGGGATTGAACCCAGGTCCTTGCGCTTGCAAGACAGGCACTGGAACCACTGAGCTAACTCCCCAGCCCCTCTTTTAGGTATTCTTTTTCTATTATTTTTTTCTTTGAGCATGATGCAGCAAGTGTGAAGACAGTGACATTTGAAATTGTTAAATCTCTTTTCTTACATTGTAATGAGAGTTATTTTAGTGTTAGTTATTTGGCACATCTTAGGCAATACAAGCAAGAGTTTGGGGAGCATTTGGAAAATAATAAGAACAGCAGACACATTCAGCAACAAATTGGATAATAAATTTGGTAGTTTTAAAGTTACATCATGTAAATGAAAAATAGTTTTAAGAAGTATCTCATAAGAGTTTTTATGTCACCCTACTTTGGTATTGCTTTCAGGTTTGCTTATGAATTGCACATCTTTCGAAATAACAGGCACACTCTGAAAAGTTCAATAAACCATTAATTTCTAAGATCCTCTGTATCAGTTCTTCTATTCCTGCTGTAATTGATTACCACAAACTTGGTGATATAAACAAAAATTTGATATATTAACACAGCCCTCCTCTTCCTTTGTGCACTTATGGGTCTAAGGATCAAACCCCTCAGGCCTTCTAGACAAGCACTCTGCCAATGAGCTACATCCCCAGACTTCTTACCACATTTTATATCTTGTGAAGGTCAGGAGTCTATAAAGGGTCTTCCTGGGTTAAGATTCAGGGGTTAGCAGGCTATGTCCCTTTCTACAGGTTCTAGGGGACAATCCAGTTCCTTACCATTTTCCAGCTTCCAAGACATCCTGTGTTCCTTGGCTCATGGCCCCTTCATCTTCAAAGCCAGCAGCAGCTGATGGAGTCCTCACATTGAATGACTTTGACCTCCTCTTCTACCTCTCTGTAACATTTTTAGGAACCCTGTGATTACATTGTTCTGACCCAGGGAATCCAGGATAATCTCTCCAATTTGTGGTTCTTAAATTAATCTCATCTGGAAAGTTCCTTTTGCCATGGAAGGCAACATATTCACAAGGCTTAGAGATTTGGACATGAGGACAAGGATATCTTTGGGGCACCTCTTGCTCCCTGTCCCCATTCCCCCACTCTTCTTTCATTTGGTAGTGCTAGAGATCAGATTCAAAGCCTTGAACATACTGAGCGAGTGCTGTGCCACTGAGCCCTCATCTTACCCCTTACCTCCTTTTTGACCTTCTCCAGTGACATTCTTTCTACATAAAATCTAAGTACATTAAGGAAATGCACTAAGAAAAGTTAAAGGAGGCCTATAGAAGTGGTGTGGATGTAGTAATCAAAAGTGTTTAATGATATGATCAGTTAATATTTGTTGAACATATACACATGTTAAGCCATGGGAAATATGAGTTAAGCCACTGTGTAAGGATGAGTGATATAAGTATGTTCCTGTTCCTTGGGATTCTTGCTACCTAGTTGATGAAAATAGATAAAAACTCAGGCAAATATCAGAAATCTTACACCAAGGTGTTTGATCCACTGGGTTGGACTTTTGTGCATGGTGAGAGATAGAAATCTATTTTCATTCCTCTACATGTGAATATCCATTTTGTCCAGGACCATTTGTTTAACAGGCTGTCTTCTCTCCAGTATATGTGTTTGGCTTCTTTGTCCAGAGTCAGGTGACTGTCTTTGCATGGGTTTGTTTCGGTGTGCTCTGTTCTGTTCCATTGTCCTTCTCTTTCTGTGTCGGAATCATGCTGTTTTTATTACTGTGGCTTGTAGGATAATTTGAAATCAAGTATTGTGATACCTCCAACCTTGCTCTTTTTGCTTAGATTACTGTAGCTACACAGGGTCTTTTGTGTTTCTGTGTAAACTGAGATAGTTTTTCTCAGTTCTGTGAAGTATGTCATTGAAATTTTGAAGGCACTTGCTTTGAATCTGTAGATTACTTTAGATATTATGGCCACTGTAATGATATTAATTCTGCCAGTCTACAAACATGGGATATCTTTCCATTTTCTATTTTTTTGTTCTACTTCTTTCTTCATTGTTCTATACTTTGTGTTGCAGAGATCTTTTGCCTTCTTGATTAAATAATTTCCAAGGTCATTCATTCATTCATTCTTTCATAACTATTGTGAGTGGAATTAGTTCCCTGACTTCTTTCTCATCTAGTTCATCATTGGTGTGTAGAAAGGCTATTGATTTTTTAAGGCTGATTTTGCGACTCAATTTTGGAAAATCTTATTGTCACCAGTGATGCCTCTCCTTTCATTCCTTTCTCACATTCCTGGTTTCTCCTGTGCAAAGTAAGTCACGTTACTTGAGAGTAGCACTGTGTTTTGGATGTTAAAGGCATATTTTCAAAGATTTATTTCATTATCTGTGTCAACTTGATGTTTATCTGTCAGATTCAAGTGGTTTTAAAACTCTTAACCTGTACAGCCTTGGGAGTGTGACTGTATTTTCCTGCAGCAGATTGAAACTCGTACTGAGCAGCTTTACAACTCAGAAGACTTGTGCAATTTTGCATCTTTACCAAGACACCTTGACTTTTCGTGTTCTTGATGAAAAATGACTTACTGAGCTGGAAATTGTAGATAAAGATGTGTCATCTTTTAACATGTTATGGTTAATTATTTAAATTCTACTGGAGAAATTTTAACTACTCTACATATGATGCATGAGCTCAAGCTGAAAACTGATGAAGTCTTATCTGTTTCTTTTGAAGGCATTTTCTTTTAAAGTCTCCTTTTTCATCCAGTGAGAAAAGATTAAATGGAGAACGGTTATGTGGAGATTTGAGTTCTTTCATCCAACAAGTATTTTTTGAGCCCCCTGTTGGTGCTGTGGTGTAGGACATGCAGAAATAAACAGTTCCGTCTCAGCCTTTGAATTCTTTAAGTAGATGGAAGACAGACAAACTGGACGCATTAGGAAGCAGTTAAGAACATGGGCTCCCGGGCCGGGGAGTTAGCTCAGTGGTT
>PVIR01002971.1:0-94748 GCA_004026965.1 Petromus typicus | reverse complement strand
AACTCACATCACAATCCTCCTGCCTCAGCCTCCCGAGTGCTGGGATTACAGGCGTGAGCCACCACGCCCGGCACTGTGGTATGTGGTACTGGTTGCTGCTGGGTGTGGGTCTCCACACCCAGTATTGTTATGTGGTTACCGGGGAATCGAACCCGGGTCCTTGCACTTGCGAGACAGGCGCGGGAACCACTGAGCTAACTCCCTGGCCCCTCATTGTCGTTTTGACTTTGCAGAGAAGCAGAAGCCACATGTTGCCACACATGGGTGGACCAGGACACACCCCAGTGTTTTAGGACACTGCCTTTCCACAGCTGGCACACAGCAGCAGCATGCACTGCTCACACCATGTCCCACACCTCATAAAGCCACTCACAGATGAGGACTTCTGGAACTGCTTCGGAAGTGCGAAGAGCAATGGAATACGTGGGCTCGAAGAGAGGGAGAGTATTTTGAGGGGGATCTGTGGCCATGGGTCTTATTGTAACAAATTTTTACTTTAAACATTTATCATATATTTTGACCATAGCTCAGAGAATAATCTCCAGGTACAGGACGGGGGCGCGATATTCTTGGTTGCCCCTGGTAGTTTTGTTTCATAGCACTATTGTGTTTGCAGAGGAAGAGACGTATGTGGGTTTTTCTTAGCCATGAAGCAGAACTCACATCGGCTGAGACACAAAAACACAGCCCTGGAACAAAACTGAGAGTTCTACAAATATTTCTTAATTATCTGCCAAAATATTCATGGAAATTCAAGGGGACTTGTCTGACTCTCCAAGCCCATCTTTTCTTTTTTCACCTCTTGTCCTTGTCATAGGAACCACTTTTCTTCTTTAAACAAATCACTTTTCTGTACTCAAACTCTTCCCTGTTCCAGTGCATTAAACCTGCCAAGACTCTAAAGAAGTGACAGTAGTTAGAATAATCGTTCGCAAGCGAGAAAAAACAAGGCTCTTCTTTTTTCCTCTAGGGCTGTTGTAAAATTCTCCAGTTTTTTTTAAAGTGCATTTGTTTTCATGAACTTCAGCGTAATAAAAGGCACTGAGGGCTGGTAGGCCGAGCCTCTGAGGCCCCTGAAGCCAGAAGATCACCAGCACACTCCCCAGCGCTGCCCGGGGAGCAGGGCTGTGTTCCCTGGGGGGTCGCTGACGCCTTCCCGCAGCGAAAGGCACAGAAGGAAGCTTTGTGCGTAGCAGCTGGCTTGTGAGGTGAGATGGAAAAATACAGTGATCAGATCTTTTCATTATTACACAGGAAGACATTGCCATTAAATCCCTTCAAAATATCCCCTTGTTCTTACACTTTCCGAAGCAGGTCTGTAAGTCTTGTTTGTAAGTGAATCTTGTGTCCTGGCTGCCTCAGTGTCCTGGACTGATCCAAAGCCTGTACCTTTCATGGGCATTTTGCCTTGAAGAGCCAGAATTTGCACAGTGCCAGTGTGGTGAGTGAGGTAGAGGAGGACCCACGGAAATGTTCTGACCGGCCTGCCTTTCCCTTGGACGGCACTTGGCAGCAGCACTCACTGTAGTTTTGATCGAACCTCATAGAGACACGAAAGAGGACTTCCAGAACTGCTTCTGAAAGTGGTAAAAAGATGGGACACACACACCAAAGCCAGGGAGAGTATTTGAGGGGATGAGTGGTAGTGTGTCTTGTACTGTGATAAACTTCTTTATTTAAATATTCACTGTATATTTGATCACACCTCATATATTCCAGCGTGTTTTAAATTTACGGTTTGCTGAATACTCTCGGAAGAGCCAGGAGACCATCTGGGAGTGCCGACCAAGGGAGCTCCGCGCTGGAGGTCTCTGCTCTCTGTAGCTCTGTGACCTTAGAGAAGTCCGATTCTTTCTTTGGGCCTCACTGACTACATTTGAAAAATGGGAGCATAACCTGTTGTAGCACAGCACAGAAGAAGAAATGGAGGTGAAAGTAACTCCAAAGTGTAGACACCTCAGGTATCCGTGTGGGTAGGCTACTTATTCCTTTCTCTTCTGGGACAAAGTAGAACTACTCACTTCCCATCCAGACCCTGAACTTGACCTTTGAAAGTGTCACTTTCATGGAGTCTGTGGAAATTGCTTAGATTTTAGCTTATGAAAATGTTATCTTAGTAATAATAGTATCAAAGCTCCAATGAAGTGAGGTCTCTTGCACAAGATCTTCGTGCTTCTTAATGAATACCAGATATTTCAAAAAGATAATAATATGTGCTGTTTAAGAATTATTCATAATACCCTAGGCAACATTACTCCTGTTTTACAACAGCTACTTACTGAGGTACCCGACATGCCCAGAGTCACCAACTAGGTGAGACATGGCCAGGATCAGACATCGTGCCATTGGGGGTGGGGTGGCTGTCTTGATGCAGGAGGGCTGAGCAGCCAGCCCCAGTTTAGGTCATCTCTGGCCTGAAGGTAAGAAAAATTCACAATCCTGGATTCCAGTGACTTCCTGAGGAGTTTACATGACCAGCAGGGCCTGTGCTTTCTTTTATGACCCAGCCCCACCTAACCCTCCCCTCTGAAATGCTGTGCCACAGACGTGAGTGTCAGAAACGACACTGAAGCAGGCCACAGGGGAAAACATTTGGTTCCCTAGATACAGCCCAGGCTGGGTGAGATTTCCTCTCACGAGGCGAGTCCCTTCTGGTGGGGGCAGAACGGAACTAAGTAGAATAGAACAGGAACCAAAGTGGGGAGAAACTTGCCAACCGAGCAGAATGCTCCTGGATCATTTTTGCTTGTGAATGAAAAAGCTGTAAACAGTTTCCACAGAGGCTTTGAGGTGACAGTAGCTTCTGTTAGCAGGAAGAAGATTGCAGAAGGATAGCAGCGACACAGCTGGTAAATCTGGCAGTTCAGTGGCCAAGGAATCTAGCATCGCATTGTACATCTTGAATGTGCACAATTAAATTGTGTGTGTGTGTGTGTGTGTGTGTGTATGTGGTGCTAGCAGTTGAACCTCAGCCTCCCTTTTTAAATTTTATTTTTTATTTTGACACAGAATTTCACTGTTACTAAGTTATCCAGGTAAAATGCCAACTTGTGATCCTCTTACCCACCCAGAGTGCTGGAATTACAGGCACCATCACTTCTGGCTACAATAAGTTTTTTTTAAATATAGGCAAGGGAGTCACTGAGTTCTGTGGAAATGGGTAGAAACTCAGAACTGAAGCAAGAAGTAGATATAAGGGTAAATTTGATTATTCATTTACTTTGCAAATAATCCACAGTGAGCTAGGGACCATTTTAGGGTGTAGAAAAACTCCAGTCAATGAGATACACCCAGTGGCAAAGGAACTTCCTTTCCAGGGGGAAAGGAATCAGAAAAGCAGGTGCTGAGGAATTTGATATGAGATACGTGTCCTGGATCAGGACAGCCTCACTGTGGATCCCTCCACAGGTACAATGATGCAGGATAACGATCCATTCCATTTTTATGTTGATTTCTTTGCCAAGCTCCCTTCCTGGCATGCATGAGCTCAGATTCTGATTTTAAACACTCCCCAAAATAAGCCCTCTCACAGGTAAGAAAGCCAGGCCATGAACACAGCTCTGTCTGGTGCTGAGGACTCTGAGCTTTTATCTCTTTTGTATGATCTGCCTGTGGCCTCAGTACTGTAAAGAGCTCTCTGAATATCACACTTTCCCCAGACATCCTCCTGTCCTTGAACTTTTCCAGTGACTTACTCACCGGCAGGTGTTTCACAGTCAGCCCTCTGGGACAAAGACACTGGCTTGTAGCATGTGCCAGTCTTTGTGATTTAAATCCTCTTACCTTCACTGGTTGGCTGAGTTGGGATAAAAAGAGCAATCAGATCTTATTAGATTATGTGGCTTTTGTACCCACTAAGCAGACATGAATACCTTCAAAAAGAAAGATAATAGCAGTTGCAGCTCATAATTACTACTAAGATAATTGACAAGAGACTGATTGGAAAGGGAAGAGTTGGGGCTCCATGACTTTGGTTTTTAATGCAAGTATTTTTTCGTAAGTTTATGTACACACTTTGACTTTTCATATCAGTTGTGTCTAACATTCTGCAGCTCAGCCTGCAGGAAAGACAAGAATTTTCATGACTAAATGTTAGAAGCCTCCAAGTTGAGAGGGAATATTTTGTTTGCAGTGGTGCAAGTCCTAAATGTTAAGGGAAGGACCATAAGGCTAAGCAAAATAAATCCAACACAGAAAGTTAAATATCACATGGTTTTTCTTAAATGAAAAGTCTGAAATATCAATAATTTAAAGAGCAAAATGGAAGATAAATAATAGGAAACAAGGAGGTAGACCTTTTACAGATGGAGAGGGGATCTAGAGGTGGATAGAGGGGAGGGAGGACAGAAAGGTAAATAAAATTGACTATGTAATACATACATGTACTTGTTTTAGTTACTTTTCTCATTGCTGAAACAAAATATCTGGCACCCAAAGTGAAAGGGGGAAAGGTTTCTTTTGGCTCATAGTTTGCAGAGGTTTCAGTCCCTAGCTGGCTGGCTCCAAGCAAGGCAGCCTGGCAGAAGAGCATCACAAGGAGAAACAGTTCATGGCAGGCAGAAGGCAGCCAAGTAACAAGCAGCAAGTGACGGCAGCAGCCTGCTTCTGTCTCGTAGAGTAAGTAGCACTCAGCAGTCACACACCTTTGATCCCAGCATCGCACACTCCAGATCCAGCCACCTCTGAGAAGTCCCACCCATAATCGTGTGGCTCTGGTCAGACACCTAGACACAAGCCATGAGAGTTCCAACTCCTTGCCATGCATATCGTTATCATATTATAAGAACATGTACTAATTTTTTTTAAAAGTTCTCCAGAAACTGCACGATGGCTTATATCTGTAATTCCAGCTACTTGAAAGGCGAAGGCTTAAAAATTGAAAGTTCAAGTTCAACTTGGATAACTTAGTGAGACCCTATCTCAAAATTTTGTTTTTTCCCAATTGTAGATATAGCTCATGGTAGAGCATTAACTACTATGTGCAAAGCCCTGGATTCCCTCTCAAGCACCTCAAAAAAAAAAATCAGGGAAAAAATAATTTTTCTGTATATTCCAAATGTATTTTTCTGTTTTCCCAATTTGATGATGCTTTTCTAAATCCCCTTCTCATGCAGTACATTTCTACCAACCAGTTATAGACAAGACAGGATTCCAGATCTAATACAACCCATTGTTATTATCTATACACTTCCTGTGCAGTTTTCACCCTCTATTTTCATGTGAGGCACAAAGAACAGAGACTTTGTAAAGCTTAAATCAGAGATTAAAGGAGGATTGAGGAGGAACAGTGACAGGAATGCTCTGACAATGATTATGTCCTCCAAAATTAGAGTAAGGTTGATTTGAGTTTTCTGATTAATATTTGTCAACTTTTAAGTTTCCAGAAGAGTGTATATAGTCTTTGGTGGCTTATAGAGGGGATTTCCAAATGTGTCATAGGTAAACAGGACCCAAAATATCTTTAAATTATAACCATTGCAATTTATTTTAGAAATGCCTTCCTCTGACCTTTGCAGGTCTTTACTTTTAAATTTTTGAATGATGCAGTACTTCTTCTTCTTATAGACTGTTTTCACAGGAAAATAGAAAATGAGCAGTTGGCAAAATAAAAATTTCCAGACCACAGGGTGTCTGCTACTTACATAATCACCAAAGCCAACATTTCCATTTTCTCCAAGTTGACCAGAGAACTTCATGTCTCATTAAGCTGAATTGCTGATAAAAATCTAAACACTCTGTCACACACACACACACACATACACACACACACACACACACACACACACACACACACACATGCCTACACACACACATGTTCACTTTCCAGCTTTTCCCGTTTACACTTCTGGCACTTTTCCTGTTTACGCTATATTTGTGCCTGTGTTATTTTGTTTCTTGTATTTTTTTAAGGCTCATTGATACTGTACCATAATGTCTAAATATAGAGGCTAACAACTGGTTTTTAGTAAAAAGAATGTTTTCTTCCAGAGGAAAAAAGCAAAAATACTCTGCATGATTTTGTAAAAATAAACAGTTGACAGTCTTCTATCAGTGCCCTCTATGCGTTGCTAATTGAAAAAGTATAGTTGGACTACTCACAAAGAGAACCTTGGTTCTAACTGCCATTGCTTTCAGGAAGTCACATCCCACTTTTATTTAGCCCTCCTGGTGACCAATGAGTCTGTGTGAGGCTGAACAGAACTGGACTCCTGGCAGAGCTCAGGCAAGTTATCCTCGACCTTCTAGAGGCTCGGGCTCCCCAGTGTGAAGCAAGAGATGAACAACTGATTTCACAGGGTGGTGATGACATGCATGCACGTGACACAAAGCCCTCTGCGTACATTCCTCTTCATTTTGGGTTGGTGAGAACGAAGGTGGCCTAGCCCAGGGCACACCTGGTTCTCATCAGACAAGAAGCAAGTGGGTGTTGTTTCTGTCCCTCAGCCTGGGGCACGTGGGTGGGCAGGTCTGTGTGGTGGTTCTGAATTATTCAGTTGATTATGATCACTGGGAGATCAGGATGGAATTAAACCCTGACTATTGTCTCCAGGGTTTTTCTGGTAGGATAATTTTCAACTTAAATGTGACAGACAGCTTGGCATCTTAATAATCCAGAAGAAACATTTTCATGGGAAAAGTAACTGTGTAATCAACTTAACCATTTATGGTAAAAAGATCATACTCAACAGCTTGCAAATCATCTCCACAATCAGTAGAACACACTGCACAAGGATAAAGGGGAAGTGGGTAGCATATGTCAGGCCCTTAGTGTAGGCAGGCCCTGACCCCCGAGCTATGCTCAGTAACCAGGGTAGTATTCTGGTGATTCGGTGCTTATCAGCGCTTTTGAGACAGCTTGAAGTTGTCAAGAGACAAAGGTACATGGGAGGGGATGGGAATGTGGTTTTGAGACAGAGCATGAGTTTAGCATGCACAAGGCCTTGGGTTCATTCCCTAGTATCAAAGGAAAAGTTAAATAAAATTGATTCTTATCCTTCCTGTTTCACAGGGCCAGATTTAGAAAAATATGATGATGTCCAGGCCAATATAAATTCTCCAGATATAAATGGCAGGGTCGGGAGGCAAACATAAGGCTTCTGACTCTGAATCCTGGGCCCATCTCGTGAGCACCAGCATGGTGTCTCCTGATGACCTTCGGCTCCAGACAATAAGCTATTTGTTTCTTTCTTCTTTGGACCAGGCTTTTCTTTTCACCAGCCTTACGTGATCAGGCCATAACCTGATAAGGGCTATTCTTCTATCAGAACGCCTTCCAAGGGAATATGTGCCTGAAGCTGGCCAAATTATTTGCCAGGTTGATACCAGAGCTGTGGAAATGGCTCTCCAATTCCTGGGCAGCATTTCTTATTCACTTTCTGCCACCTTCTGCCAGGCAAATAGGAGTTTTCAGTAGGATGCTTATGTCCCAAAGTGGGATTAGCTCCAGTCCTTTGGGAGCTACTCATCAAGAGCTGTGGAGCAGTCAAGGTTCTTTCCAGCAGTATCCTTCTTCTGCTTTCTGTGTAAGGAAAATTATATTTGCTCAAAACTGAGTTCCATTGCCAGATCACAGCCCTTACCATCTCTTGAAAATATCTTCCTTATTTAATGTCCATAGTTTCCATGGCATTTGTTCTCAGAGGGGTGGTTTTGTCCTGCAGGAACACCTGAGAGTTTTTAGAGATCTGTTTCGTGTTACAGTGGTGTCCTGGCATCCAGTAGGTAGCAGTCAGGGAGGCTGTGTAGGACTCTAGATATGCCGAACAGCTAAGACTTGTCTGTGATGTTGCACTGGGGATCTAGGCCTGGATCCAGAATCAGGCCCTGCC
Organism: Petromus typicus; assembly: GCA_004026965.1. Lineage (NCBI taxonomy): Eukaryota > Metazoa > Chordata > Mammalia > Rodentia > Petromuridae > Petromus > Petromus typicus. Next base: position 86,919 of record PVIR01002971.1, on the reverse strand, counting down.
CATCTGACTGCTGATCAGTACAAAGTGCCCAGTCAGTATCCACATAATCCAGAGCCTAGCCCCACGAAATGAGCTGCTATATGTTCATGGCTGCAGCTTAAGCACACGTGAACATGGAGTCTGGCTCAGCAGGCCACATAACTGACAACCAGAATCCTGTACCCCGTGGGTTCATGGAAACATGGCTGAGTCACAGAAGCAGCCCAACAGGTAGGGCTTACTCCCAGCCCGACTGCTCAGGGAAACACTGGCAAGCCCAGACACTGCTCTTAGGAGCTGCCTGCCCTCTTTAAGGCAATGCCAGGAAATGGTCAGGGGCTGATTGCAAAATCCTTGACTCTTTTCTGGAGCCACCTCCAGAGAGTGGCCAGAACCACCTTAGTATTGCCTGATTGAGTCTAGAAGTACTTTTCCTGAACTGTGTTATATTTTACACTGAAGATGCTCCAGAGTTATCAAAATAAACAGTGAATATTTAAACTATTAGAGTAAAAACACATTGCCATCAGTCCCCCTGAATTTGAACACACATGTCCTGTTGTTCTTGCTACTTTCTGAAACAGTTCTGGAAGTCTTCTTTCATAGGTGTCTATAAGATATGATCAGAACTAGAGTGAATATTACCTCCACGTGCCATCTAACAGAAAGACAGTCTTGAAAAAAGCATGGTATCACTCACCTATTTCACTGTCTCCAGCACCATAGAACTACTGGCTCTTATCTCAATTCTAAATGACCATGAAAGATAAATGTTTTTAATCAATTCACATCATCAAGACATCCATGGCAACACAACCAAAGATACTCAGGAATGAGGACTCCCAGAACTGCCAGGGTAGGGCTGGGGATTTAGCTCAGTGGCGCCCCCACCTGCCTTGCAAGTGCAAGGTCTTGAGTTTGATCCCTGGTACTACCAAAAAAAAGGAATGATGAAATAAGTGTTCAAAGTGAGAAGTAATTTAAAGGAGATAGATGACAATGTGTCTTTTACTGTAATAATTTTTTAAATTATGCATTCACCACATTTTTTATCACACTTCCTACATCAGACATAGGTGGGATTTAATATATGAGATGTATTAGATGGAAGATACTCTGTACCAGAAGTCACGTGATACAGCATGAGGAGCACAGACCCTTGAGTCGGCACACTGGATTACATCTGCTCTTACTTCTGATCTCTGATCTTGGGTGAGGTCAGCCATTCACCTTAATTGAGCCTCAGTTTTCTCATCCACAGAATAAAAACAGAAATCGAATCCTTCTTACAGAGCTGGTGTAAAATCTCATTTCAGTGGTTCATATCAGTAAAGAAAAAGGGCTTGGATTAGGACCAGGCATGTAGGCAGCAGCCATTATTTTTGTTACTGTTTTTCTAACCACCGATGACTAGTGACTCAGTTTCTCTTTGGCAAACTGATTTTCCACTTTTTTGTCATTCCTTCTCCCATCACCCACTGCTCTTCTTTCTTCCTTTGTCCCATCTGCTGTCAGTCTTTCTCCTGTCTCTCTTCCCCTTTCCTTCTCCACTGCTAGTAAATACCAAAGGGTGTAGAGGATGGCACTTGTGTCCATTTTGTGGAACCTGAGATGCTAACCTCTCTTGTAGCAATATCATCCTGGGCATGATCACCTGCTTACCCCTCAGTTTTGCCATCTGTGAAATCAAAAGTCTCACGTGGAAGGCAGAGGGCGTGGGGAGCAGAAGTTGGAAGGCCCTGGAGTAAGCACTCAAGTTCCTCCTTGTTGCGCAGTTGCAGTGAGGAGCAGCCAGCCTCTTGAAAGAACTGGAGGCAGTCGCAGCTGACTGTCCAGAGACAGCTGTGTCAGCCCAGGCCGTTCTGGGCGGCAGTGTCGGTCACTCATCCTGTCACCAGCCAGAGACTACAAAAGGGCCCTGTTCCACTGGGGTTGACATCATTTGGGTGAAACATAAAACTCCGTGCACTCAATAGATCCCAAAGCAAGGATGTCCTAGAAACATCCGCCCCGCTTTCTCTGGCTCCTCCAGGATGTCTCATCTGATGAGAGGTTTAATAGCTCACCTGGTTTTCTGGGTGGGAAGCTTGCTTCTTAGCTGTGTTTCTGGCTTGAGGCTTGGGAGTTGTCTGGGGCATTGTTGCTTTGGACTGTACTGTATGTCTAAGTCACTTGGGGCTGTTACTGTGTGAAGTGTGTCTAGATTCTGTTCATCCATGAAGCCCTGGGAGAGAATGGGAAGAAAAGCTTACCAAGGCCTTCTGTCCCATGGATCCTGCATTCTCACCAGGCAAGACAGGCAGATAAACAAGTTGCTAAAGCAGAAATAGAAGTTGTATAAGAAACTGAAGCATTTGTGACAATGAGGATCAGTCCACCTTGAGTAAGGACGGGGTCAGGGCCCTTGAGATAGTGACATGATTTCAAACCAGAAAAAGGTAAAAGAACCCACCATGCCTCCTTCCACCAAACCGGCCTCAGGCCTCATCATGACGAAGATGGGGAGGCTGGTGTGACTGCTGTTTTAGAGACAGGACAGCTGAAATCAGTGGGGTATGGCCAAAAAGTACAATGATTATTTAAATCCAAGATAGTAACCTGCTCAACATGATCCCTCTCTGAACACAACTTATCCTTCTTGCCACTTTCTGAGGCGCTCTGGAAGCTTTCTCTCGTGAGGATCTTTACTGCCCTGTTGTGGCTGTCTCCATGTCCTCTGTGGACACAGAATGTTTACCTTTCGTGCTCATTTTGACTTTGGGAAAGGGTGAGAAGTCACAAGGTGCCAGATACGGAGAATAAAATACCTGCTGTCTTGAAAGCCTACCTTTCCTTCGGATGGCCCTTGGCCGAAGCATACAGTATATATTTAAACCACATCTCAGCAGGACGCTAAGGAGGGAGGACTTCCAGCACTGCGGTAGAGAGTGTCAAGAAAAGGATCAATAGTGATGTACCCCTTACTGTAGTACATTTTTAAAGTCTTGAGCACTTGGAAATGAGAAGAGAAAGGTTGGGTTTTTATGACAGTCAGGCTCCCTGTACACTCACTGTGTTCTGGGAGGAGTGACCGGATGATTCTCAAAGGAGGGACGTGACTGTGCCTTCAAGACAGCAACCCCGGGCACCCAGGGGTCAGATCATCTTGGGGATGCCTGGAAGGTGGACAGTCTGGTTAGACAGCTACCATTATAACCTCTCGTATGCAACTTAGGCCTTGGTAAGGGGGGGACCCACCCCACAGAAAGCCTGGACAAATTGTTCTTCGAGGCTGTACTTCTAGTGCTGAGCTTTAGAAAATGTCACGAGAGGAGGTTGGGGAACAAAAAGCTTGTTGCTTCCTTTCCAGGCCTTCGTAGTTCTGTGTCCCAAGGCAGAGCTAACGTTGGCTGGGGTTTGGCTTTTTTTGAGTTCTTATTTCCTGCTTTCTCATGTGAGCTGAGGGCCTATGCTGCCCTGTCTGGAAATAGCTCATGGTCTCTTCCCAAGCCTCTCGCCTGTCCACGTCCTAAGTCAAGATGTGGGGCCACGGTGGAGGCCAGCCTGGGCTGTGTTCTCCTATGAACTTGAACTCTGCACAGGGCTGCCACAGCTGGCTGCCCTGTAAACTAAAAGCCAGGCCTGGAGCCACTCTCACTTCCTAGTAGGTCTTCCTCATTTGAGTGTTGACCAGTGACAAAGACTCGTCCCCAGCCGTCTGCCCTGGCATGGTGAAGACGCTGCTCATCATCGGCTGGGGAGCAGGCACGGGCAGCTGCAGACTGAGGTGGGCATTCTGCTCTGAGATCGCAGTCCTGATCTCTGGAGCATGCCTGGGGTGGACCGGGTGGAGGGTGAGTGCCAGTGTGGTGAATGTGGACTTATTTTTAAACCTCTGCTCTTACTGCCTGCGAGGCCTTGCTGCTGTTCGCTGCCCTTGGGTGCAGAGTCAGTTCTGGAGTCACACACGCAGTCTCAGTGGGATCCAAAAGCGATTCTGTACTTAGAGATAATCACAGCGCTCTGTGCACAGGTCCCATAAGTAAAATCCTGGTTGTTGAAATTAGAAGTCCCAGCGTTGGTTGGGGGGGGGCACGTTTTAAGATAAATAAGAAACAGTGGGCTTTCTTTTTCTTGTTCTTAACAGTTTATTAGCTGAGTTGTTGGGCACGCACCCAGGTCCACTGCACCCTGTAGCTGGAGGCCCTTGAATTCCAGCTCAGGGCTGCTGTCCTCTCATTATGCGGCTTAGGTTAGATCTCTTCCTGCGTTTCCCCATATGACAGATGTCTGTGCTTCTTTCTAGTTATAAGTCCCACGATTCTGTTTCTCGGGGAGTTAATTTTCTTTGGAAGTGAAATGAGTTTTGTGCCTGGTTCCTGGCACTTCATTTTCCCTTTCCTGCCTATGCGTATAACCCCAGGAAATGGGCCACACGGGGAGACCTTCCCACCGTTGCTCAGCTCGTGCTGTGTGTAGTGACCATGGTGTGGCTGCTCAGTTACGGCCTGGGGCTTCAGATTGGGTCCGGCTCTGTCGTTGATGAAACCTCATGTCGGTTTAGCCCGTAACATTGGAGGGAAGAGAATACTTCCTTCGGGGGAGCACACTGAGAGCTGAGTGTGCAGAGGGCTGAGTTCCACGCTTGACTGTTAGACGTGCCTGTGAGTGATAAAGATGGTCCTGTTAGAATGCCCTCACTGGTGCCAGGCAGGCAGAAGGCACAGAGAAGCAGTGGCCTGCTCTTCTTTTATTTCCCCTCCATTCGATCTGGAGAACGTTGAAGCTCTGGGTTTATTAATACATTTTTCACTGTCATCTGTCTTCTCTAAAATGGGTTAGTGACAGTCTTCCCATTTACAAGCTTTTTTAAAAACCGGGAACATGTACAGATTGCAGAAGAGTTTAGCTATTTGTCAACTTCTGAACAAATAGGTATCTTGAAAGTAATTTATCTCATTCCTTGCATATCAATTAAAAGCCATTAAGACTTTTGTTTGGCAATGCCAGAGGGTGAAACCACCACCACCGTACATATATTAGGCAACCCGTTTCCCACCCAGCTGTCTCACCAGCCCTTTTAGTTTTTATTTTGAGACAAAGTATTGGTAAATTGTCCAGACTGGCTTTGAACCCACGGTCCTTCTGCCTCCGTCTCCTGAGCAGCTTGGATTACAAGTTCAAGGTACCATGCCCAGATAGTACAAGGCTTCTTATGACACTCAGAGGGGTAAAGTAATTTTGGCAAGGTACCAGAGCTAACGAGAGGCAAATAGGACATTGAGGGAGAGCTCTGCTGGCTCAGGACCCCTGTGCACATCACATCCCTCCCAGGCCTCACCTCCCTGTGCTCACAGCGAGGCTGCCCCTTCCGAGAGCAGACAGGGGCGAGCAGAAGTGCCAGCCCTTTGCCTGCGGCAGTCATGCCTCTGTTGGTGCTGCTGTGGTCTTCTCCTCTCTGGTAGCTCAGGGATTTACCGAATCAGGTTTGTTCACTAAGACAAGAGCACTCCCAGGTCTAGATTCAGGCAGGTAATATGCCCGGGTGAACCTGAGCCCACACACCTGCAGTCTAAAGAGGGAGCCACTCTGCCACTCTCTGGAAGAAATCAAGCTCAGTGTTTCTAGGTCCTACCATTAGTCAAAAGAAGCTCCCCAGCGGGCTGTGGTGGTACACACCATAATCTCAGCTCTCTGGGAGACTGAGGCAGGAGGATGGCACATTAGAGCCCAGCCTAGGCAATTTAGCAACTTAGCTAGACCCTGTCTCAAAATAAAAATAAAACAGCTGGGAGTGTAGCTCAGTGCAAAGGCCTTGGGGGGGGGGGGCAGGAATAAAAAAGAAGTTCTTTCATTAGCTATCATTTCCTGGTTTCTTTCTTTTCTTTTTTTTTAAAAAACAAAGCATTTATCAGTACATTTTAGGCATATATATTGATAACACTCATCTTAGGGAATTTGCACCTGTACATAGTAGATCCTGCTTCCTCTTCTCCCCTTCACCTTCCTTCCCTAATGCAAAAGCTTGTTTCCATTTTTTCTTTGTATTTTTGCTTCTTTTTCTTGACCCTTTCTTCCTTTCTCCCCCACTCCTTTGTTCCCTTTTCCTTCCCATTTCCCAATATCTATTATACATTTTAGCCCTTTTTTCCACTCTCAATTTCTAACACCAGAGAAACAATGTGGTATTTAAACATGTGTGTCTGATTTATTTCAGAGTATGGCGTCAAATGCCCTGTTCGGCTAGAATTTCTCTCTCTCCTGGTTTCTAACATTATCAACTGCCATTTTATTTCTAAGCACTTTTGATGAACGAAATACATCTGCCAGTTTTAATCTCTGATTTACATAAGTGACAAGGGCAGGTCTTTCTACTGCTAGTGACATTCACTTCTGGCCCTGACCTCCGAGAGAACCGTCCTTGCGCAGAGGAAGGGCACAGTGCATACTGGGTCGTGGCGGATACCACTGCCCCCTGCCCAGAGCTGGGGCAGTCTCCCTCCACTGCCCTTCTGCAGGGGCTCTTCACATTTGTACCATGTCTCGGGGGCAGGCGTTGGTTCACAGCCCTTTGCAGGTGTCAGTCTGGGTCGTTTGTGTGGTCATTCCTGGCCACAGTGAGCAGGAGTGGACAGATCTCCCACACTAGTGACGTCATTTCACAGTGCCTAGAGAGACATTAGCAGCCATGACAACAACTCTTCAGCTTTTTCTTCACAGCCTCTTAATTTCTCATGCTGCCTTCCAGCTATCTACTTGTTTCTCTCATTTTTTCTGCAGAATTTCTCTGTACACCACACATAGCGGACGTCCCACTGGAACTTGGTTTTCATTCTGTCAAACTCAATTCCAGATTCCCTGACTAAAATTCTGATTGGCCAGATTGGGTCAAGTGTCTATCCTTAGTCCAGGTAGTTGAGGCCAAAGGATGGATCAAGTTATGAAAATATGGCCACCGTGTCTTTGTCTGTAGTGAGATTGTTAAATACACCAATAAAGACATTCACTGTTTGGTAGGCTATAATAAAATTATGTTAACAAAAGAAATATTGATTATATGGAGGGAGGTCCAAAAGACAACATAAAGGCAAACAGATGATTGTTGAAGTCAAGAAATAAATTTACTTGGATTATAGGTTAACAGAGTTGCTTGAATTATGACATTGAATTGTTAGTGAATTCCTATTTTTGATCAAGCATGATTTTATTATATTTTTGTGTGGGACATGTACTTGGAGTTAACTTTTTTCTTGGTCCTGGGAATTGAACTCAGGATCTTGCACTTGCCAGGCAAGCATGGCCCCTCTGAGCTACATTTCTGGCCTGGAGTTCACTTTTGTGGACTGTTTTACAAAAGAAGTAGTGTGATAGATCTGATATATTTATTTCCTTCTTTTTCATCCTATAATATAGAAAATTGGAAAGAGGGATGGCTTTTTCCTAATTTTTTTCTTTTATTTCTTGTGATACTAGGAATTCAGCCAGGGCCTCACACAAAACCTTCATCCCTGACCAGTACCTCCAGCTCCTTATTCAGATTTTTTCTTCCCCATGTAACTTTTATTAGATAACACTGAAATCTGTACCTTTTTTTTACTGATTTGTAAAATGGGGATATTATCCTGTCATTGATTTTTTTTTTAATGGAGCTTTAATGAGAAAATATATGTAAGTTACCCAGTTTGGTTCCTAGAACTCACAAAGGTTCCTTCCTTTTCCTTTGCTACTCAAGGCATTTGACCTTGACATTGTAGAGTGAAGGAAATAATCTGTGGCCATGGGACAAAGTAAACTTGCTCAGTTACATAGTACTACCTCTCCTGGGCCACACCTTCATAAGAGTACCATAGTCCAACCAGTTGAGCCAGTTTGCAGACATTTAGAGCAGAGTTCAATCAAAAATATTAAGGGCAAAATTATTATTTTTTACACTGGAAACAAGATTCTTACCACACTTAGCCTGTTTCCTCATCTGTTAAATGGGTATAATGATACCAGTTTGAGAAGGTAACTGTGCAGCTCAGAGATAACACACATAAAATACTTAGGGCAGCCCTGACTATACAGCCAGTGCTCAGTTGACCTTTTTCTTTTTTCTTCTCAAGTGGAGGGATCTTCTTATATGGCTCAAGTGATCCTCCTGCCCCAGCTTCTCAAATAGCTGGGATTATAGGCACATGCACAGTACCTAGCTTTTCTTTTTCACTTACGTTTCTATGTGCCTGGGTTGAGTACACACTCAAGAGACAAAACACTACCCAGGCTCCCCTTTTCCAATGTGACCCAGCAATTCCATGTCTGTGGATGAAGCTAGATATACATTTTTTTGTTGTAACTTTATTTGTGTTAACACAACACTGGGAGCCACCAGATGTGTCTCTGCAGGAGACCTATTTCTTTGTCATGTACCACATGATGGCCAGACCCCAGAGAGCCTTGAAAAAGAAGGAAGTCTGTCCCTAAGCACTGACAGTAGGAAGAGCTCCAAGAGATACTGAAGCAAAAACATAGAAGGCAGTACACTTAAATTGAAGAAAAAATTTTACAGATATTATTGTATATATAATACATGTATTTACATTTCCAGATGGTTATACACATAAATATATTAAGGATGTCCAATACAATAATAAAAAACATTTGATGTTAAAATCAATTTTGAAAGCTGGGTGTGATTGTATGCACGTGCTATCCCAGCTCTGCAGGAGGCTGAGGCAGGAGAACCCCAAGTTAGAGCCCAGCCTGGGCATCTCAGGGGCTTAGAGAGATCCTGGACTGGGTGACCTCAGTGCAGAGATGCCAGGTTGAATCTCAAGTACTACAAAAAAAGATACACTTACATGTTCTCTGTGTATTTGTGTGTTTGCATGTATAAAATCCATGAATGTATATATCTGAAAAAAGCATAAAAATAGACTGTGAGGATTCTCCTCAAAACCAACATGATGGTGATTTGTGCACACAAAATGGTTTGACCATGAGTTAATCCATGGGAAGGAAGGGCCATTTTTGCATTGTATGTGTTACTTAAATATTTTAAGGAATACTGCAATGTGAAGGATAAAAGATACATATCATTGGAAATGTATCCATCAAATTGTTCTTAACTGTGCATCTGAACCATTTTAATGGTAGCCAAAATAGTGCTTAGTGTCCCACTGCTGGGACAAAATACCTGACAGCTTGAGGGAGGGAAGGACTACTGTGGCTCATGGTTCCACAGATTGTAGTCCATGGTCATTTGTCTTCCAGGCAGAACCATCGTTGTGGGAGGGCAGCTAGCAGAGGAAAGGTGCTCACCTCATGGTGGCCAGAGAGGAAGGATCACGAGCTGAGAGGTTCCAGGTCACACCCTCACAGCCCGCTTCCTCCAGCTCGGCTGCACCACCATGGACTAATCCACTGATGGCGCTACAGCCCTCACAATCCTGCCACTTCTCCGAGGGACCTTTTAATCCAGTTAATTGTCACAGCAGGCAGTACCCTAAAAGGAGGACACATTGTCTGAAAATGAAGGTGTTCCATTTTAACTTTAATGTCATGTTTTTCTTCTTGTAATTAGGAATCTATCACAGTTATGAAATCACATTCATAATTAAAGGTACCCTCATTTGAAAAATACTGATTTGAGAAAATACATGGTATTTTCTTTTTGGAAAGAGACCAACCTTTCACGGTAGAACTTTGTGTGCAGTTTTGACTTTGGTATACTGAATGGGCATTATTTTTGTCAATATATAGAATGACCTTTGCTTTTAATTCTTTCCTCTTTCAAGCCAAGTTAATATCCTGTAAGAAATGTGACTATAGCAGGAGGTGATGATACATGCCCACATTTAAGGCTGAGCAGGAAGTCACTGAGAGTTCAAGGCCTGCTGGGGCTATATAGTGAGTTCAAGGCCACCCAACCTACATAGCCGGACTCTATCTCAAAGATCAGCTTCTGGCCAAGCAGGTTGAGGAGCCCAGCTGAAGCCACTTGTGGCTGAGCAATCCCCTATAAAGTAAAGGACAGAGCCAGTGGACAGGGCTGAGCAGCACCGGCCCTGATGCACTCTTGCTCTCCTGTCCCCACAGATGACGGAAGGCAGGCACTGCCAGGTGCACCTCCTGGATGACCGGAGACTGGAGCTGCTGGTGCAGGTAGGTGTCACCCACCCTTTCTGCGTCCCATGGCCCATGCTCAGGCTGTGGGAAGAAAGGCAGCTGACAAGTCTTCTCTATCCCTCCCTCCCTTCTTTCCTTACCGCCACCTTTAAAATCAGGTCTATCTTTTCTTCTCCAGCAGAAAAACCCCAGCCCTCAGACTACCATGCTGTCCCCTGAGAAGAATCTGTCCTGAGGCCTCCCCTGAAAGGCCCTTTCCTCCCCATTCCTGCAAACCCAGCAGGTGCCATCACCGCATATCCTGGCAGATTCCTAGCCTCGTTTCCCCTGCCTGGTCCAGAGCTCCCCGAAAACTCATAGGTTAGATCCCCCTGCTTGTTCTCACCCCTGACGATGCTGTGCAGACGGGACAGTGGCTCCACCCATAAAGAGAAATGGACACCCTGGGCTTCAGAAGGAGGCAGAGCGAGGTTCCGAACCTTGACTAATAAAACTGTGTGACATGAAGGGAGATGCCAGCCTCTTCGCCTCAGTTGGCTTATTTGTCAGATGGAAATTAGGAGCCCCATCTTGTGGGCTTGCCATTATAAGGATAAATGAAAGCATGAAGGCTCAGGACAGTAAGTGGTAACCACACTTGTCACAGTTGATGTTAGTTCTGCCTATGGCCCCGCATCCTTGAGTTTTAAGCCTGTTTGACTGGCCACCACCAGGTAAAAGTATATGTGCAATCATTTTTTATTTTTGCAAGCAACTAAGTATAGTGTTTAGTATTCCTCACCTTGGTCCCTAGCATCACCATATATATTAAAGAGTATTTTTTCCAAACATCAACATATTAGTAAGCACACTCTTACCTTAGAGGGGAAAAATTAAGGTATTCAGGTGAATTGCAAATCTAAGAAAGAAAAAATATCTCATAGATATTCCCAGCCCCATCTCTGCTCCTTCCCAGAACTCTTTGAGGACCTTCTATAGGGGCTGAACCTACCAGTAAATGGGCCAGCTATGTAAAACCAAAAAGGTGAGCAGACGCTGGTTTAAAGTGTGCAGGGCAAAAAAGGCAGTGCTGGCGAGAGCAAGAAATAAACAAATTGCTTCTAATCTGATCTTTTATTTTAACAGCCCAAACTTTTATCGAGGGAATTGTTGGACCTTGTGGCTTCTCATTTCAACCTGAAGGAAAAGGAATATTTTGGAATAACATTTATAGATGACACGTAAGTGTTTTAACAGTTTTCATTTATTTACTTTTTGCTAGAACTACCTACTGGCTGTTATTTATGCTTAATGGACAAAAAAAAAAATACTTTCTGGATTGGAGGATGTCTTGCTTAGTTAACGGTTTCTTAATATGGGACTTTCCCCCGTAGGGCAACTGCAAAGGGAGAAGAAAAGAAAAATTAGCCATCTGAAAAACTCAAAATATTCTCCTAACAATTGTAGAAATTTTTGGTAACAAATACTTAACTCAGCTGCAGTCCATTTTTATGTGCCTTTGAATGTGGTTGGGCTTGCTGATTTAGCTTATGTATCAGTGATAGAAGCACTACATTTTTATTCACTCATCTTGAAACCAAATTAATGTAATACTGTCAGTGGCAAGAAAGCGTAAAGGCATATGTGTGGCCCATCTAAAAAATGTTTAATACAGTATATAGTTTAATACAGTTTAATACAATATATAGTTTAATACAGAATGAACTTCCTGACAGAAACCTCAATCTGTTTTATATTTTCCTTTTGCCATCATTTTTCTTCTTTTTTTTTTCTATTTGATACCCTAAGTTGTTGAATATTGTGTGTATGGGTATACATGTATGTATACATATTGTTTCTCAACCATTTAAATCACCTATGAAATAAGACTGGCACAAAATGCAAGAATGAATTCCTAAAAATGTAAAACTCCGTGTCAGTGAGTATGTTTGGAGTTATTAGCTCTTTTCTTTGTGTTGTTTTTGTATTTGTATATATGTGTGTCTGTCTGTCTGTCTGTTTCATGGCAGCTTAATTTGTACATTTATGAAGCTGGGTGTATTATTAGAGAAATCCTTCCCACTTCTGGACATAATTTTCAAAGAGCTCTTTAAATATTAAAATTTAAGAAAATATGTTCCAGACACAAAATATGTTGGCCAACCACTGCGGCATTCTTTCCAACTCTCTCAGTTTAAGTGTTTTTTCATTTCTTCAGTTTGACCAGGTGGAAAATAATTTCAAGGAGGAAATGATTTTTTTTCAGCAGCAGGTGATTTCTGGCTGTTTCCAGCCTGGGTGGGCTGTTAGCCTGGGATCTTTAGGCGGCACCAGCAGCCCCAGGACCCGGCTGTACAAAGCCCTGATGATGCTGGCCGGGTAAAATTCAGGCAACTGTCAGGAGATGTAGGAAACCATGGAAACTTGGATTCTAGGATGATGTTTCCTGAATATGGTGCCCAGAGTAGAAGAAAGAAACAGCATCTCCTGCTCCTGTGACGCGCAGAAACATCTTTCACAATTTGAATGATTCACGATCTTCCCCCTACTGGGGGAAATGGGAAATGCACTGTCCCTCAGCTGCGCTTTTGATCTGAAAGCCAAAACCAGTGCATGTGAATCCGTGGTGGCACAGACGCACACATACACGCGCGTGCGCACACACACACACACACGCACACTGGAACCTGAACGTGAATGCAAGAACAGCAAACAGTACAGGACATAAAACCATAAATACATAATGGCTAAGTGAGATGATATAAACTGTAATTGCTATAAGCACTATAATTTAGGAAAGGGTCACATAGAGTTGAGACTAAAAGTATGAATAATAGAGCCAGTTATTTGTTCAATGCATATTTTTTTCAGTGCCCATGGAAGGCCCAGTGTTGCTCTGCATCCAGGGGTTCAGCTGCAAGCCCAAAGACAAGGTTTCTGCCCCCGCGGAGTTTGTGTTGCAGAGATGTAATGTGCCGCAGCAGTAAACGCAGACAGATGAGAAAATGCCACAGTTAGACTGAAGAGCATCAAGTGAGAGGCCATATGGAGAAAGTAGGGAGGGGACATTTTAAATATATGGGGCAGCATAGTGTCCAGAAGGCGGCGCCAGCGAGAGGCAGGCACCAGCTCTCCGGAAGCCTACTCTCTGACTGTGTACAGTCGGGGTTTCCCCTCCTCGCCAGGCCCATGAGCACAGTACTCACTGCCCGAGGACTGCCTGCCAGTGCTGTACCTGTAATCCCAGCTACTCTGGGGACAGAGGCGGGAAGGTTGGGCAACCTGGCGGCTTAGTGAGACCCTGAGCCCATTAACAAGGAAGGGCAGAGAAGGAGGCGGGGGACAGGCGTCACAGTCAGGAGACGTGTTAGTAGCTGTGTGATTTTAGGGCAGTTATTTGACACCGCTGAGCCTTGTGTTTGCTGATCTGTACCATGGACATTATAATGATACCTAATAGTAATCACCACGTCGGGCATCTGGGATGGGACCTAGTAGGTGGACTTTAGGTGGGCAGTAGTGGACGTGGCTTTTCAGGCAATAGTCCTTCAGGGCAGAGACATGGACACAGGATACATTTGCCCAGAATGAAAACACCAGCCCAGTGATGGCAGAAGAGATGAGCAGAGGACAGAATCAGGTGACCCAGTGAGTCACGGTGGTGAGGGAGCCGCCCCCAGGTGGGAAGGATGCTAGGCAGATTAATGAGCAGAGTGCCAAAGGCTCCTCCGGCTGGGGACTTGTGCTGGGTGTAAAAGAAGGTTCTGGACAATCAAGGGCTTCTGGGAAGGCTCAGAGCTCAGATGACCAACAGGCAGACCATGCATAAGTCGGGCAGTCAGACTTCTTGAGACAGAATGGAATGCTGGGAACGACTCGCCTTGAAGACCTGGGCCACCCTGCCCTTTATCTGCCAAGAGGTTTTTTCTGTCAAACTCTTACCAGCCTCTCCCCAGGTATCTGCTGGGCTCCGTCAGGCAAGGCTCAGACTTTCCCCCGTCCTCCCACCCTGCGCCCCCTGCAGGTGACAGCACCATCTATTTCTGGCTTTGGCTACGTTTTCTTTTGGAAGTATGAATTGGGCTTTGGGGAGGAAGGGAAAAATTTGCTATTACCACCTTGGTAGGGACAGGTCTGGAAAATTGTTTACGTTTAAAGGTATCTCCCTGGAATGTCTCCTTCACAAGGCTAATTTTTAATTTTTTTTTTCTTCTTTTTCTGGTAAACGTATTTGGAAAGCACTGTTTCAGCACTCCCATCGGGGAGTTAGAGAGAAGGGATGGTTTCCCCATGATGGGAGATCCGGGTGCAGGGTGTAGATTCCTCCTCTAGAGGGCAGTCTCGCCCTCCCGAGGTGATGGCCCCTTCAGTTCCTTGTCATGGTTTTGATCCCTTCCTCGGTTTCATGTTTTTCCCTTCCGTGTTTGGCTTTGCTGAGTAAGCTTTGTAATGAGGAACTAACAAATAGGCCTTCCAGCGCATCTGTGACTCCTGATCCTGTCCCTTCGCAGCCTGAAGTGATGTAGCTCCCACTGATGGCATTCTGTCCAAAAGAAAAGTTTGGTTTTTTGGTTGGTCAGCACAGCCGGATGGGGTCAGGTACACCTGCCTTTTTAACGTGATTAGCTCTATTATATTTGCTAAGGAAACACTTGAAATAATCAGGAAATCACTTTCATGACATTTCAGTGGTAGAATTATGGGTAATCACTGTTTAGTCTTCAGGACTTTTTCCTGATAGTGAGATTATAGATGATAGAATCTAATTTCTAGCATTTACTTTTTTAAAATTTTTTTTGAGACAGAGTCTCCCTTTGTAATTCAGGCTGGCCCCTGAACTCAGCCTTCAACTCACAGCAATCCTCCTGCCTCTGCCTCCCAAGTGCTGGGATTTCAGGCGTGAGCCACCATGCCCGGAACTGTGGTATGTGGAACTGATTGCTGGTGGGCATGAGTCTCCATGCCCAGCATTGTTGTATGTGGTTAGCAGGGATTGAACCTGGGCCCTTGTGCTTACAAAACAGGTGCTGGAACCACTGAGCTAAAGCCCCAGCCCTGTAGCCTATACTTTTAAAAACTATTTTACATTACATGCACATGGACATCTTGTTAGAGATGATAGTCGTAGCTGAAGTGAGTCCCTTTTGTCTATGTCCCACTCCAATTGGAGTTTATTCCCTAGAGAGAACTCATCTTAGTAATTGGCTTTAGGTCCCACCAGAACTATACCTAATATTTTTATCTGTATTTAGTAGTGTTTTAACTGTGCTTCTGTGGCTGACCTAATTGGTTTGTGCTGTATCTGTTATTGTAAACTTGCTTCTTTCATTCTTACTCACACAAGTTCATATAAACTGTGCCTTTTAAATAAGACACCTTTTCTACAACAAAAGAGTACAGGACAATCCAAAGTTGGTTCCATTTGTAGTAAAAAAAAAGATTTTTTTGAGACTAGATACTAGACAACACAGAATCTTAAGACACACGCTGATACAAACCCTCAATGTTGAATGTGATCATAATGTGTATATAAAATGTACCAATAAAATCAAATTTTTTAAAAGACACACATTTCAACATCTCAAATTGGGATGTCTTTAAATCAGTGACATCTTGCTGGATGTGGTGGTGCACACTTCTAATCTCAGCACTCTGGTGGCTGAGGCAGGAGGATTGCCATGAGTTTGAGGCCAGCGTAGGCTCCCTAGTGAATTCAAGGCCAGCCTAAACTATGTAATGAGACCTTATGTCAAAGAAACAGCCAGTCCATCAATCAAGATCAATGGCATATAAATTGAAATATAGTGTAAGAATTCCTTGACTTCAATCCTTTAAGCTCCCCCTGCCCGCTTTCTTGTACACAAAAGCAATAACTTTAAAATTTTCTTATGTATATGAACTTACTTATCTTTATAATATTCCTCCAAGCAAATATAGAGGTAATCATAAACAGCCTTACATTGTAATTATGGAAGCAAAGCCCATATTTTCATTTAATCTCCCTGGCTGGGTTTAAACTTGCACTCTTCCTGCCTCAGCCTTCCAGAGTGCTAGGAATTACAGGCCACCACACCAAGCTTGATTTTGTTTTATATTATTTACTCAAGGACCGAAATAGGTTGAAAATATCTTCCAGTCTATTATAAATTTTCCTGCTGCTGGACACCTCGTCATCTCATCTGCATGAGCCACATTAGCATGTTTTTAAATGGAGTTTTATGTAAGCAGATAAAGTTCTCTAAAAGTGCGTGGGTGGTTGGACAACCTTGGGGAAGTCCTGTGAACAGTCCACAGTGTCACCAACCCTTCTAACCCCTCGGAGGTGAAAATCTAGAGAAAGCTATTTACACCCATGAATTTGGTGAGGCTCTTAGTAAATAAAGACATGGTTAAATATTGGTAAGTCCATAAGGTGCACACAGAAATAATGGTGAATATTTAGCCCTGTACACTTGTAAAGGGTTGTGATATTAGGATCTGTATCTGTTTGATTTCATTAAACCAGAAATTTTCCCATTTTTGACTAAATTCATATTGAGTAAGAATTTAAAGGTTAATAAATGTTGCCCAGTTTTTGACCTCCCCAAAGTAGCCAGCATTACCATTTTCTTATCTGCTCAGATGATTTTTCTATATTGATTCACCACTGTATCAATTATTTTAATTCATGTATAATAATGGCAATATACTGTACTTATTGTTACACATCTTATGTTTAAAAATTTAACATTGTATCTCAAAAATTGTTCTTAATGAGTTTATAAACAGGCTCTGCAGCTTCTTGAAGACTGCATTTTAGTTCACTGTAGTTTTAGGTAGTTACCTTAACAAAACTCTACAGGACCTTTGGAGATTACCATTTCTTTCTTGAATGTAATAATGCTATGCTGAACTTACATACAGATCATTTTTGAAAGGTGTGCACTCTCCTGACAACTCCTGGAACTGAACTGAAATGCTGATGAGAGGCGGGCGTGTGTGGTGTGCAGTGGGGCACACTCCACCCTCGTGTCAGAGAGTCGCTGTTTCCCTCTGGCCAGGCCCGCACTGTGTGTGAGTGAGCATTTGCTGAACACTTTTTCTTTGCTTTGCTCTCACAGAGGTCAGCAGAACTGGCTGCAGTTAGATCACCGGGTTCTTGACCATGATCTGCCCAAGAAGCCAGGCCCAGCAGTTTTGCACTTTGCTGTCAGGTATGTACACAGGAGCAAAAACCTGCATCTCTTTTCTTTTTTTTAATTTTTATTATTTTTTTTAAATTTTAACATTTCTGATGATCAGATAAAGATAAAAAGAAAAGACCTATCAGAACATCATATGGAAGCCAGTCTCTGCTGTCTTGGTCTGGGCACTCTGTAGAGCTGTTTTCTTTGAAGATAAAGGATAGTTTCCTTCCTTAATTCCTCAAAGCCTCTAAGATCGATTTAAGGCTGGAAAACATACGTGATATATTTTAATATATAAGCCTATTTCTTAATATGTTCTCAGGATTCCTACTGTTTAAAACATGACAAATATTTGCTGCTACATTTTGTGTTAGTGTAATGTTTTCTAGAGACTTGGAAATGATTGGATTCTGTTCCGTTTCATGCCTTAATTGGAATGGGAGATAAAACACATCCATGCTCATGGAAAGAATCATCGTAACAGTTCAGAGGTTAGCATTCTGTTTGTATGAAGAGAGACTGCTGAAAACAATTCTTGGGACCCCTGACTTGTTCCCTGAGCTCCCCATAGGCGAGTGTCCCAGCCATACCCTGCCGTGGGTACATTAAGCAATTCACTGGTTTTGCAAAGGTCCTTATCGTGGGAATATTTAGCATTATCGGCATCTGTCATAAGTAGAACACTGCAAGAAGTCAACACCCATGTTGCTTTACTTAGCTTATGTAACACACAAAACTTTACCAGCAGAGCTGGAAGCCCCTTCCTAAGTTCTGGCACCCTCTGCTCATCCTAAACTTGATAAAACATTCATAATAAATTTCATTTCCTGGCCTACAGCCAAATATGATTGTAAAAAATAAACTAAAAGGAGTACAGCTTATGCGTATAGCTCAGAAGTAGCTCTGTCCCCAACATAGTTTATTTTTATAAATCTCTATCAACATGAAGAATGGTCCAGTGTTCTGAGATCATGTTAATTTTGGTTAATGAAAATGTACTTTGTTGTATAGCATGATAGTAGGAGGTTTGTTTTTTAAAATGACTTGAGGAATTGTTTATGTTTGTTTGGGTTTTTTTTTAAACCAGGTCCCACTATGTAGCTCACTCTGGCCTCTAACTCAAGGCGATCTTCCTGCATCAGCCCTCACCCACACACCTGAGTCTGGGATTACAGGCCTGCACCACCATGCCCACTAGTTTTTCTTTTATCTGCTTAATAAAATCCAAAGAATGAGAATAATATGTCCTACCATATTAAAAGTATCTTTCTTATAGGAACTGACGTTGCAGATTCAGGATTGCTCCATTTCATTCACCAAATAGTATTGATAACACTCCCTAATTTCAGTTTTCCCTACCAGGAATCTTGTTTTTCTTCTCTTTCTTTTCTTTTTCTTATGTAGTACTAAGGATCAACCCATGGCCTCACACATGCTAGCCGTGGGCTCTACCACTAAGCTACACCTATGGCCCCCAGAAGTCATATTTTTAAAACCCAGGAAGGAGGAAGCATTGTTATGAGCTGTACAGAACAAATCATCAATAAGAAAATATGCTCAGAAATCCTAAAGGAGAGACATTGGAAATCCATGTAAAGACGTGACATGAATGCTTTGCTCTTTGAAAATGGAGAAAAATAACACCAGCAAGTAAAAATTCACATATATTATTAATCAAGAGTCACAGGATAGATAAATTTGTTTTATATAGGGAAAACACTTCAGCATAAACAAAATGTTTTTTTCACAAAGAATTACATTATTACTCTAAATATTTCAAACTATGTGAATGTGTGAAGTAAAAGGTAAAAGCGACTCTTTACAAGCCTTGGATGTACACTTCCTGGTCTGATTTTTTTCTATCTATTTCTTGGTTTGACATGGTGGGACGTGTCTGTAATCCTGGCATTTGGGAGGCTGAGGTAGAAGGACTGCAAGGTTGAGCCTGGCCTGAACAACTTACTAAGATGTCTGTAAATCTGAAAAGAGGACTAGGTGTATAGTTCAGTGTGCGAGTCCTGAGTTCCACCCTCAGCACCTCAGGCATGGCAGCAACCACAGCAGCAACAGTGATGTTTCTGCACACTTTTGCCAGACAGCAATCCAGCGCCCAGGCTCTTTCCAGTGACTGCAGTTCACGTCCTGGCACTTGCGCCTTCCTGCGCATGTTCACGAGTGTAGTGTGTCAGGGAAAGTGTGTTTCCTTGGAGAGTGTACCTGGAACTGTTTATTTAGTAGCCAGATGTGTTTACTAGCCTTTGCCATCTGTCAGGTGATCTGGGCTATCTTGGGGCTCAGAACACCAGGGGAGAAGAGCCTGTGTTTCCTCCTGGTCGGTCATTCCGCAGGCCGCTCCATCGGTACCAGCAGGTTCCTGGGATTCCAGAGTGGCCTGTGCTCCTGGGGAGCCTCAGCACCTCCTTACAGTCTTATCTCAACTTGGCATTACAGCACACTTTCCCTTAAGTCCTTGCATGTTTGAAACACTTATCAAGGTTTTAATTATTCACTTAATTCATCCTCCTGACAGGATAGTGAGATCATTATAGTCTTTGTTATTATTCTAATTAAATAATTGTTGTTACTCCACTTAAATTAATGTTGAACCAAAGCCGCACTCCAAAGTAGATGAACTCAGAGGCAGAGCGGTCACCGAGTGGAGAGCAGCTCTGGGGTGGGTGAGTGAATGGGGCTGTCACACGGGCCTATGCAGTCAGTTGCCTGTCTGAGGGGTTATAGCCTCCTGTTAGGAGAAAACTGAATTAGCAGTGGTTCCAGTCCAGGAGATGCCGCCAGCCACCCTCTCGGTTGCCTGTGACTGCTAAAGAGTAGAAGAAAATGTTTGGTTTGGTTCTCTTTGGATGTTTGGTCACCGTAAGAGCCTCTGACGTGCAGGGGACCTCCCTTGAGATCAGGGCACTCTCTCTTCCAGTCACCCGGGTGAGCCACCGACACTGAGATGTGTGGTCCCGGAGTAGCAAATGCATGGAGAGGCTAGGTCCCCTTCAGAGGGCTGTGTACAGTGATCTGTGTGGTTGTTGTTTTTAATACAAACAGTTAGCAATATCCAAATGCAGACAGTGTCAGTAAGTTATGGTGTTTTGACAGTGAACAATGAATCACTTAACAAAAACAATTAGATGAAAAAGTACACTGCATTACATTTCAGAGTTTTTCCAGGAGGTGCTGGGACTTATCCAAATGATCT
Organism: Petromus typicus; assembly: GCA_004026965.1. Lineage (NCBI taxonomy): Eukaryota > Metazoa > Chordata > Mammalia > Rodentia > Petromuridae > Petromus > Petromus typicus. The sequence goes on along the minus strand of PVIR01002971.1, from coordinate 66,501 downwards.
TGGGAAATTTTTCAAACTATACAATGATGCCCCTTCAGCCCCAAATCCCCCAACTTGTTCTCATTCCTGGCCCGGATTTTGCTGCAGTGTGCCATGGGGGAAGAGTGCATTGCTAAGACCTCTCTCCACCCGTCTGTCCTTTTATAAATCACTACTTCAGTAAGTCACTGTTATCAGGGATGTTGTCATATGTCTGTCCCTCAGGCTCCTGGGTGACAGGATGTGTTATATCTGAAAAAAAGATAATGCCAAGAAGTAGTCAAATATAGCATAGATGAATACTGACACCACGGGAAGAAGCTGAAGTTAGCACATTAGGCTTTATTTTTAAGTCGGTATGTTTTACAAATATATATATATGTGTGTGTGTGTGTGTGTATATATGTATGTATGTATGTATGTATGTATGTATGTATGTATGTATGTATGTAAAAAAGGGTTAAGAAGATGTCAGGGGGAGCTGTGGCCCGCTCTGAAGGATCCTTTTTCCCTTGCTTGCTTTATTCACTACCTGCTGACCAGCACAGTGTGTTCCGCGCTGTCTCAGCTCCAGGCAGAACCACAGTGCACGGCCTAATGTACACGTGGGATCTCCGCGTTCTAAGTTTGTTCGTTCACCTGCTAAATATTACTGGGCTCCTGCCGTGTGTCTAGCCCCATGCCACACAGACACAGGGGACACGACAGTGGCCAAAGAGCATGATGTGGTTGTGCTGCTCGTATGGGCAAGGAGGGTGACACTAAATAAATGCAGTGGCTTCTTAAAAGGTTGTCACACACCTCTGTGAAGTCAGCTGCTTCTCAAAGGGTCTCCAGTTTGGAGAGAGCAGAATCTGTGGTATTCTGGGGGCAGAATACATTAGGGAGGAGGAATAAGGAACAGAATAGTCCAAGGTGATTTCTCAAGGACTTGGCGAGAGTGGACAAGAGGAGCGGAGGCGGGATGGCATGCAGATCTCTGGAAGGTTCACACCAGCCGAGGCCAGCAGGCGTGCAGGCTCTGGCAGGAGCACGCTTGGCACACACCAGCCCTGGGAAGGAGTTGTGTGGCCAGAGAAGACCTGCAGAAAGGAAAGGTGCAGAAGTAGGGAGAGCACTGGGGCCTGTGGTTTGTTGCTTCAGAGAGTTGCCCTCTAAGTCCTGTTTTAAACACTCAGCCTGTCTCAGTGCTGAGGATGGAGGAGACGGAATCATGCAGGGTACCGGAGACTAATTAGGAAGCTATGGTAAGAGCCCTGTAAGAAATAAGTAGGGTGGACTGGACCACATCTCCCCCACTCTGCAGTCATTGGAGTTGGGGAGTGTGGTCTCAGGCGAGTCCATTGTGAGAATTCAAGAGAGCAGAGGACACAAAATGACTGCAAACCTCTTGCAGATGAAACAAATATGTATAGTTTAGCTGTAGGGTTTATGCAAAGGAAAAATACTATTCAGTCTTGCTCTCAAAAAGTTTTAGTGTGCTTGGCATACTCCTGTAATCTTAGCACTCTGGGAAGCTGAGGCAGTAGGATTGCAAACTTGATCCCAGCCTGGGCAACTTAGGTTGCCAACCAGGTTCACAAGAATCTGTCTCAAAATAAAAATAAATAAGTACAAAGGGCTGAGGATACAGCTGATGTGAAAGCCCTGGATTCAGTCTCCAGTACAGTAGAATAATGTAGCCAAATCCCTGTGGCAGGTACTGGCCTAAACAGTTGATGCGTGTTGTCTCTTTATTCCTAAGCTGACACCGAGGTCCTACCACAGGAGGGGCACAGGGTCTGGTTTTCCCCCTGCCTTGCAGAGACCAGCTTGGAGACAGTCTGCTGCTGCACAGAAAACCATGGAAAGTGAGGCCACAGCTTTCCCTTTGTGACTTCAGCATCAAACATTCGCCTTTTCCCTGGCTCTAAAGTCTCCCAGATACATGGGTGCAACTTGTATGTGTGTAGACACACAATAATTGATTTATGGGCTTTAATTTATTTAACTAGGTCTCCACTTCCACATGAGTCCAAACTTAGATTTCTGGGGACTTCTGTAGGCTGGGGGAGTTGTTATCTCACAGCTGTAAATTATCTTCCGTGAATACACGGGCCTCCTGGGTAATGCAGCCCAGATGTGAGCATTTGAAAGCTTGACAGTGAGTGAGAGAGAGGGCAGGCATTTAAATCCAAGTGCAGGGACTTGGCCTGACCTCCCTGGAAACCTCCCTTGCCCTGAGGGGAGGGCAGTGGGAGGCACAGGCTGGTACCACCCAGCTCCTGCCACGCCAGGATTTTGGTTGGCGTCTTTCCTCCCTTACACTTTTGAATAGCTCTGCTTCCCCCACCCCTATCCTGTTGGTTTTCCTTTCCCCTTTTCTTTCCCAGTCACTTTTCCCTAGGATTTTAAGAGTCATGTGTGGTGCTGCAAACTGAGAACTGTACATCCTAGTGGAGAATTCCCCTAGGAAGCAAGAACACTGCTGCCTTTTGTCAGAGTTCAGTGAAATTCAGGAGCCACTAAAGGACTGGCCGTCCCTGGCCTGACTTTGAAACATTATTTTTTTTCTGTATTGTGGATTAAACCCAGGAAACTTCACAGTGAGCCAAATACATTCCCAGCACATTTTAAAATTTGGAGACGGCATCTTGCTGAGTCTCCATTTGGCCAGGCTGGGCTCGACATTGTGATCCTCTTGCCTAAGTGCCCGGATGGCTTGCACTACAGCTCCCTGCCACAGACCCAGTGGGAACACGAGGCCTTCAGGAAAGTTTAACTCAGAGGAGCATCGTGTCTCTTCTGCGCGGAGCCATCATCATTCCACCAGATTCTTTTTCTTAAACGAACCAAATGTGTGCAAGAGACGGAGACCATGGTGAAGAGAGATGCACTGGTGTGAAGGATGCCCTGAAATAGCCTAGGTCAAATAGACTATTTTTGAGGCTTGTAAAACATAGGAGCAAATGATAGCTCTTTTGCAAAATAGTTACATAGATGGAAAAACGTGTAAAATGTTGGCAGATGTTGGTCTGAGTAGAATGATTGCAGTACCTTTTTTTTTCTTTGACTTTTCTTCGTACAATAAATACACTGAGTAACTCTTTTTAATGCGATACAAAGAGCAGTTTTTTAAAGAGATGAAGTGTTGTGACTAGACAGCCATGAGTTACTTTAAAGCTCTCAGAGAATATGTGATTTACAATAACAAGAAGACAGGAAGGGGGTCATCTTTCCAGGGAGAAATTGATTTAAAAGCCTAGAGAAATAATGGATCCCTCCTGCCCAGGTTCAGCAGAGGCTTCTAGAGGGGACGTGTGAGTCACCCTGAGTTCTTTCCTCTCACCACTTCCCATCTGGACACAGGAGATTCCAGAGCCCAGATGTAACTGTTAGTCACCTTAGTATCACCCAGCCCTCCCTTCAGTGGCCTGCTCATTCTGAACTTTCGGGTAGTTGGTGAACAGCTTCATCTGTGAACATCTTATTTCCTCTGAGAGTCCAAGAAAAATACAGAATCCTTCAAAATGTATCCCCAGGCCTGCTTCCAGCTCCTACCAGATTATAATTCCCAATGTGCTCTTTGGTCAAATATCAGAAATTATAGGCGTTTGCCCACCCTCCTGTCTGACTTGGAGGTCCTGTCTTTTGGTGCATGTGCCAAGCCTTCCTTAGTGTGTGTGTGTGTGTGTGTGTGTGTGTGTGTGTGTGTGTGTGTTGCTAAGGTCAGGGAAGAAGGAAGTCTCAGAGTAACATGAAAGAATCAGTGTTAAAAGGGGTAAAAGAAGCTAGAGAGCAGAAACTTAGAACCTTGGCCCCTGGTGAAGGTTTCTGCTCAGGAGCACTCCTGACATTTTGGGCCAGGTCACTCTTGTGGTAGGGAGTGATGCTCTGCTGTAGAGTGCTTAGGATTGCAGGTCCCTACCAGCTGATGCTAGTAACCGCCCTTGTCATGACAATCAGTGGAACAGACTGGAAGATGTAGAAACAACTCCAGACATACCAGGCCACCTCATCTTTGACAAAGGAACCAAGCGCACTCAGAGGAAAGATCGCCTCTTTAACAAATGGTGCTGGAAAACTGGGTTTCAACCTGTTAAAGATTAAAGCTAGGTCCATGTCTTTTACCATGCACCAAACTAAAATCAAAGTAGATTTTAGACCTAAATAATAATGCAGAAACAGTAAACCTGCTCAAAGATAGGTGAGGTGGAACTCTTGGGGACATTGACATAAGGAAAGACTATGAACAGAACCTCAGTAGCATGGGAACTAGCAGAAGGAATCAACAACTGGGATCTCAGCTTATTAAAGAGCTTCTGTACAGCAAGAGAAACCACCAACAGAGTGAAAAGACAGCCTACAAGTTGGGAAAATAATTTTACCAGCTGTTCCTCAGACAAAGGACTACTATCTAGAATGTATAAGGAACTTTAAAAAATTGGCTCCTCCAAATTTAAAGACCCGATTCAAAAGTGGGCATTTGATATAAACAGACATTTTTCAGATGAAGTAAAAGCAACAAAGAAACATGAAAAATTTTCAACATCATCGGTCACTTGGGAGATGCAGATAAAAACAACACTGAGATTCCATCTCACTCCAGAATGGCTGCTAACACAAAATCAGCCAACAACAAATGCTGGTGGGGCTGCAGAGAGAAAGGAATGCTTCTTTACTGTTGGTGGGAATGTAGACTGGTATAGCCCCTGTGGAGATCCCTGAAAAAACTAGGATTAGAGACCTTATTTCCCTGCTAGGTGTGTACACGAAAGAATTAAAAATATCGTACCACAGTGACATGTGCACCCATTTCTTTAGCAGTTCAGTTTGTGATAGCTAAATCTTGGAAATAGCCCAAATGTCCATCATCAGGAATCTGGATAAAGGTGTGGGGTTTTTTGTTTATTTTTTTTAGGTTTTTTTGAGACAGGATCTCGCTTTGTAGTTCAGGCTGGCCCTGAGCTCAGCCTAAAACTCACATCAAAGCAATCCTCCTGCCTCTGCCTCCCGAGTGTTGGGATGACAGGCATGAGCAACCATGCCCGGCTCTGGAATGTGGTACTGGTTGCCGCTGGGGTGAGTCTCCACACCCAGTATGGTATGTGGTTACCGGGGATCGAACCCGGGTCCTTGCGCTTGCAAGACAGGCGCCGGAACCACTGAGCTAACTCCCCGCCCTAATGGTGTGTTTTTAAAAAAATAAAATGGAGTATTAGCCATAAAGAATGATAAATTCGAGTCACATACTCAAATGGAGGTACCTTAGAGACATACTCATAAGTGAAATAAATAAGACATACCATATTATTTCTCTAGTATGAGAAACTAAAGGTGTAAATGAGGTCCAGAACGTATGATAGATATTGTGAAATAGGAAGAAAATCTTCAAAGGGAAAAAGGAAGGGGAGCTAGGGGAAAATAAAGAAGGAAAGGAAAAAAATCTGATAGTAAAACAAAAACCAGAAACAAAGCTTATGTATAAAGAGGGCGGGGAATGGTAGGTGGGCAGGGGAAAGGGAAAGAAAAGAGAATCAAGATGTGTCATATACAGAAACAAATTTTTAATGTTGAATGTGATCATAATGTGTATGTAAAATGTACCAATAAACTCAATTTAAAAAACCGTATCTTGAACCCTGCCAAGTCCCCCACCCATCCACTGAGAGCGGCATGTTGGCATCACTCCTGGTTCAATACCCCACCTTCTACTGTCTTGCCATATGGCTTTGGGACCCTCTGGGCCTGTTTGCTCACCTATGGAAACAGCTGGGGATAGCGCCTGTCTATGGGGGGAGGGGTCACGGGTGTGAACGTTTAATGGAGAAGTGCAACCGGTGTTAACTGTGTGTGTGTGTGTGTGTGTGTGTTATTTACAACAGAGTCCACCTCAGCTGTCCGCTCCGTGGGTGGGGATCCTGCCTGCGAAGCACGGCCCTGCAGAGTGGAAGCTGGGGGCTGGCTGGCTGCGGCCTGGCCAGAGAGCTCATCCTTTACCTTCCTTGGACACTGGCCCAGCCACTTCCTCCCTGTGGGACTCTCCTATCCGGCTTCCCTTCCGCGCTCCTCTCAGAGTACCAGCCCCACTCTCCTCCAGGAGGATGGTGCAAGCAGCTTGGAAGAGGCGAGCCCTCGGATTTCACACAGCCGGGATGTCAGGGAGTCTGGGCAGGAAGACTCCCACCTGTCCCCGGCAGGTCACAGCAAGGCCGCCACCATCCAGCCTTCCGCCCTTCTGGAGAACGCAGAGCCAAAGAAGAGTGCCGCGGGAGGGGAGCAGGAGGACAGGTCCCCACAGGCTTCCTGGACGCCCGCTCTCTGGCTCTCCTGCCTTGTCTGAAAATTCTGGGAGGAGAGCGAGCAGTCCTGGGAGGGCAGCACATCACAGATGCAAATGGTGCTTCTCTTGGAACTTCTCCGAGATGAGTCCCCTCCCAGCGATGAAAGGGAACACACTGGACTCCTTAATAGCTCTGAGAAAGTGAAATACAACTAAATTACACAGCAGCCATCAGAGTGCATTACAAAGCGAGACTGTGAACCCAGAGTAGGGTCATTAGCAGCAATAAACAGATCTCCTTGCTCAGAATGTGGATCCAGATCTGATAGGAATCAGCAGCTGTGTGTGAGTTCTTGAAATGACCCCGCTGCGACGAAACGGCTGAACGAAACCTGGGGTGAAGCGCTTGCATTCGGCTTTCACTTCTTCCTAGTCAGTACTGAGCACTGTTCAGAATGCACAGCAGCTGAGCAGTTTTTGCCGGATTCAGGTTTGGATTGTTATCACTTCGACGTAGCAAGAGGCCATGGAAAACAAAGAAAATCTGCTTAATTGTAGAGAAAAGTCCAAACTGGTCAGAAGAGCATTGGTTTTGCAGTATTTTCCCATTCTGTGTTAAAGCGTTGTTGCAGCATTTGCTTCCTGGATGCGAAGAAGTTAGGAAATTTCCAGTCTGGTTGTTACAGATGAAGTTCGAACAATATTCCTAAGTCAGTGGCTATTACGTTGGTCCAATCAATAACATACTAATTATGCCCCGGCCATCATTGGCTGGTGAGCTGGTGTCCCCCCAGTTTCTCCCACATGAGTGAGACAGCACTCATTTTTCTGGTCTGAGGTCCAGAGAAGTTAGAGGGGCCCTCAGGGCCAAGCAGTGGCCCGTACTCCCGAGACAGCAGAATTGGAATTCGGAGCAGCATGTACTAACTCCAAAGAGTCCAAAGAGTTGACTTTGACCATGGCAGAGCAGTGCCACAGCATGAAACTGTGGGTCACCTTGGTGTCAGTGGCAGTTCAGTGATGACCCACCCAGATACCCACCGGCCTCTACCTCTTGACCCCGTGTCCTGTCATCTAGCTGACAGGCCTGCTCCCTCCAGGCCTGCGGACTGTCTTGGTCATGTCTCGGGGAAGTGAGGCTCTGTGTCCTGATCTGTGGTTAGGATCCCTCAGGATAGGGAGGTGCAGAGGGCAGGAGATCCCTTTCCCCATGGTCTCTCATCTAGCAGGTTCTCCTTATGCTGTTGAAGGTTTGTCTCCAAAGTCTAGGCCTTTTCAAAAAGCCTGGGTTCATTGTGAATTTGTTTAATTGGGTTGTTTTGTTTTGTGGGGTTTTTTTGTTTTGTTTTGTTGGTGGTTTTAGAGACTGGACTCTGGTCCTTCACACAGAGTTGTATCCCCGGGGCTTTTTAATATTTTTATTTTGACACAAGGTCTCGCTTAATCCCCCTGCTACCTAGGCTGGCATTGAATTTGTGATCCTCCTGCTTCAGCCTCCCAGAGTGCTGAGACTGTAGGTGGTGTGCCACAACCCTCTGAAACTCAAAATTTAACCCTGATCATCCACTTAACAAACTCTTGGCGATCTGGTTCACAGTAAACGTGCAGAGAAGAAACAGTATCGTTGGCCAAAAGGGCTGGAACAGTCTTTATTTTGTGGCTGGGTTCATCTTCTCCTTTCCCCTAAGAAGCCCCAGGTTTGTTTTCAGTTCAGGGTGCATGCTGAGAGCTTTGCCTGGAGAGCCCTTGTCCTCGAGGCTGTGTGTACTTCCCGCACACTGTGTGAAATTGGTCCAGGTTCGCCGCTAGAGGCACAGCTTGGCTGTGGAGTCAACACAGTAACTAGATGTGCCTTGGCAGCAGGCAGCAGGACAGGTCATCAGAGTGAAGAGGAAATTAGACAGGGCCCTGTTTACTGGAACTAGGATATGATCAGGGGCCTGGGGCCCTGTGTGTGGTATAAGAGTATCTGTTCAGAGTGGGATGAGCCAGGAGCTGCTTAGGTGCTGGGCCACCTGGCAGCCTGCGTGAGGTCCTGCAGCTCTTGGAAAAGGCAAGAGATGAGTCTGACTGATGTGGCCTCTGCCCAGATGTCTTTTCTCCCTTCCCCACTTGGTGAACTGATGCATTCTTTTAAGACTCTGCTTGGTTGTCCCTCTGGTGGCACGGACTCTGCTGGGTTCTCTGTTGACAGTGTTGTCTTCCTTGGTTCCTAAGCTGTGGCAATCTTGTTCCTCCCGTGGGCCCCATCCCTCGGCATGTGTTCTGTTTCATGTGGTCGTTACTGCAGGAAGGGAACTATGTCCATATTGGTTTGGAATATGAGCTTGGAAGTCAGACAGTCCTCTGTGAGTCTCAGGTCCACCACTTTGTAGCTCTGTGGCCTGGAGGAAATGACTGTACATGTGTTTGTCTCAGCTTCTCACCTGTACAGTGGGATCCCATTTTGCTTTCTACTGTCTCTTGTTTTACTAGAGCTTGAAAGAAATGACACCTAGAGAACACTTTGTATTGCCCCTAGCACAGGAGGCCCTCTGTTAACTTGATTCTTTGGTTTTAGCAACAGACACATGTTGTAGCAAACATTCTTGTTCATGTAAGTGAAGGAAAACTGAACCAGGGAGGCCTTAGCACAGTCGGGAATCAGAGCTTCAGCAGTTCTTCTCCTTTTGGGAGGTGGGAGAGTAGTTTTGTTTTTGAGACAGGATCTCATTACTTCTGTATTCCTGGTTGATCTGGAATTTGCTCTGTAGCCCAGGCCTGGACTTGAGTTTGCAATCCTTCTCCTTTGGCCTCCCAAGTGCTGGGATTCGAGGTGTGCAGCATCACACCCTGGCTTAGTCAGGGCTTCTGAAGGCATCCAAAAATCAGTGGATAGTTTTATTAGGGTGTTGCTGGCAGAGCAAATAGGCTCTAGCCACCTCTGATCTGCCGGTCATTGTAATCGTATTGGAACCTATCTGGTCTAGCTTAGGCCTGGGCCTGCACTGGGAGACAGGGCTCTAGCTGAGGGAAGAGCTGCTGTGCTGTCCCCCATGGGAAGCCCATCAGCATCACCTGCTCCTAACTGGCAGTGACCTAACAGCTTTTGCACACATGAGCCCTGCTGCAAAGCAGTGTGTCTTTATTGATTAAATCACAGTCATAGAATTTTAAAAGAACATGGGAAATTTGAACAGGAACAGTATATTGAATAATAAAAAAGAATGACTGAACTTTGTTAGCATTACAATCCAGTGAGCTTATGGTTTTAGTGTGATCCGTATTTGTTAGCGATACATTAAGAATGAAGTTACCCATGCATGGCGGCACTTGCTCCACGGTGTTGTAACTATTCAAACATCCACGTCCCTTGTGATCTTTGAGGGACAGAGTGTTAGCCTTCTACGTCTTTGTATGAGAATAGCATGGGTTGGTGGACATCTTTACAGAAAGTAGATCATAATTTCAGCTGCCTTTTCTGCAAATCAGTGTGGACATTCATGCTAGGAACTTAATTTCTCTGAGCCTCTGTTCTTAAACTGAAAAAAAAAATTAAACAAGGTAGAGAATTGTTGTGCTGTGTTTGGCCCATATATGGCTCTTTATAAATGGTTTCTGTTTTCACTTCTGATATTGTCTTTATTATTGGTTCCTCAGCACCCTTCTCAATGTCTACTAGGTACTCACTAAGCTCTTGAGAAATGGATCATTTATCATCACCAATGTATGCTTAATTTTAATTCATTGTTCTGTTGACTTTGGCTATACCTTGCTTATCCATGTACTACCAAGAATGTCTAAATTTATTCTTTTTATATAGCAAATATTCATTAAATATTGTGAAGGGGGGGCCGAGGATTTGGCTCAGTGGTTCCAGCGCCTGTCTTGCAAGTGCAAGCACCCAGGTTCGATCCTCGGTAGCCACATACCATATTGGGTGTGGAGACTCACACTCAGCAGCAACCAGTACCACATACCACAGTGCCCGGCGTGGTGGCTCATGCCTGTAATCCCAGCACTTGGGAGGCAGAGGCAAGAGGATTGCTGTGATGTGAGTTTGAGGTTGAGCTCAGGGCCAGCCTGAACTACAAAGTGAGATCCTGTCTCAAAAAATATATATATATATTTTGACCGGGGTAACGGAAAAAGGAGGAAGCACAGAATCTTGGAGTAGAAAACCGACTGATGGACCCTAAATAGGTAGGAGACTCATTCCTCTGGGAAAGCTTTTCCTTTCCAAGACTGCTATAACTGTATGAAAGAGGTTTATGGTCAAAGCAAAATTTATCCCCTTCTAACTTTTGTCTATAAATATTGGTTTTACTCTTTGAAGCACTAAAGAAATTTTTCTACATAGGAGATATGATTTTAAAGTATGATGTGTTTAACTTTTTAAAAAATTACTGCAGTAAAAGACACATTATCATTAATCTCTCTCACTTCACACTCACTCATCCCATCATTCTTGCCACTTTCCAAGCACTTCTGGAAGTCCTCTTCGGGAATGTCTTTAATTGGACTGTGGCGGTGGCTTCGGTGTCATGAATTGATTCAAAATGTTTGCCTTTGATGATTATTTTGACTTTGAGGATAGCTCAGAAGTCACACAGTGCCAGATCCAGTGAGGAGGTGGATGAAGACACTGTCATGTTTCAAGGGCTGCTTTTCTGTTGGATGGACTCAGCAGCAGCAGCAGCTTTCACTGCATTTTTTAAATCACTTATGTGTCAGTTACTTTTCTCTTCTTGCTGAAAGAACAACACCCAAAGTTAAAGGAGGAAACATTTCTTTGGCTCACAGTCTGTGGAAGTTTCAGTCCATAATCAGCTGTCTCGAGGCAGAGTGGCAGAGGGGCAGCAGTTCATGGTGGAGGATGATCACAAAAGCAATGAGAGACTGTAAAAGCTTCTATCTACCCCTTTAATCTTAATCAGACTACTCAGGCCCTTAATCCTGCTGCCCTCGGGCCAGCCCTGCATCTTGAGTCAGTCAAGCACAAGATTCAACCACCTTTGATTTTTAGCCCAGTGCCTAATTACCAGCTCAATAAACCAAGAACAAAATAAACAAGCAGTGAAAAAGAAGGAGAGGTTAATCAGGAAGCAACCCCCTGACCTAGTTGGGTGGGAAGTGTATGTGAGCTGCAGGGAAACTGAGTCAGGCAGGTCCTCTCAGGCCTGGACAGAGGCCATTTCTGGCCTTCCTTGCTCAGCACCCACAGTCATAGAGGTGTGGCTTTCTCTGCTTCGACTTATAGTCAGGGCCTCTCTGTGCCTCCTCTGAGTTAGTCCCTCCTGACCCGCCCTGCAGGCTTCCTGACAGCACAGGAGATTGCTTTGTCTCTTCACTGTCCAGTACCCCAGCATCTGTTGGGGAGCACTTTTACTCGCTGGTCAGCTTACCCATGGGCTTGGTCCTGCTAGCCAGATTGGAGCAGAACTAGGCTGATGGAGGATACCCAGATTGTGACATTGTCTCCTGGTGAAAGTCAAATTATAAATGTTTATCACACTGTCCCCAAACAAAATGCTGTTGATCTCCAGTGTCTATGCCATTGGAATTTCTTTATATTTGACAGGATCCTGTATCCTCTGAACTTTGTAGTATAATTTGAATTCCATCACATCCTTTTAAACCTTTTAACAGAATGTTAGGTTTGCGAAGCCTCACTGGTTGGAATTTGCTGAATTTCTACATGTGCCAGGCATTGTACTGGGCACATTATATATAATTCATTTAAATCAAATCAGAGCCCTCCTAGGTAAACTTCATTACCTCCATTTCAATAAAGGGATCTTAGCTTATATAACTTCCTTTGTGACACAAGGCTCTAAGTTTTTGGGCTAAAAAGATGTTATTAGCAATCATTAATGTGTTTTTGAGCATTTTACATTTATTGTCTAAATGAATCTTTCCAGAATCCTGTAATGCAGTATAATCCTGACACTCACCTTAGGAAACAAAAAACACAGAGAAGCCAGGCCTGATGGTACATGTGTAACCCTAACAGTTTGGGAGGCTGATGCAGGAGGGTCATAAGTTTTAGCCCATCCTAGGTAAGTTAACAATTTAGTGAGATTGTATCACAAAAAATAATTTTTTTCTAGCAGTACTGGAGATTGAACTCAGGACGTTGTGCTTGCAAGACAGGTACCAGAACCACTGAGCTAAATTCCCAGCCCTCTGTCTCAAAACTAAAAGGAGCTGGGGATGAAACTCAGTGAGGAAGCCATGGGTTCAATCCCTAGTGCTGGAAAAGGGGGAGGGAGAGAGGAGGGGAAAAGGAAGGAAGAGAGGAAGGGAGGGAAGCAGAGACGAAGAGAGGAAGGAAAGAAAGATGGAAGGAAGGAAGAAAAGGAGGAGCCAGGCAGGCACAAAGAAGCTAAGTACCTGTCCCCAGCCACACATCTAATAAATGGTAGAGGAGGGATTTCATATTCTAGATCTTTCAGATTCTAAAGCCTGTTACCAACTTCTCGTTTCCTTCCCTGCTTTTATAACTCAAAACTTGGCATGTTCAAGTCTTCATTCATCTAACTCATAAGAGAAGTTACAGGTCGGGGAGTTAGCTCAGTGGTTCCGGCGCCTGTCTTGCAAGCGCAAGGACCTGGGTTAAATCCCCGGTAACCATATAACAATACTGGGTGTGGAGACTCACCCCAGCAGCAATCAGTACCACATACCACAGTGCCAGGCGTGGTGGCTCACGCCTATAATCCTAGCACTGGGGAGGCAGAGGCAGGAGGATTGCTGTGATGTGAGTTCGAGGCTGAGCTCAGGGCCAGCCTGAACTACAAAGCGAGGCCCTGTCTCAAAAACCTTAAAAAAAAGAGAGAGAGGTTACCCCTTGTCTGTATAAGTACAAAGGATTTATTCTCCTTTTGGGGCTTCTCTTGATGATTCATCATTATGGGATAGAATTGTTCAAATGCTTTCACCATCTTAGTGAGTGACAAACTCGTTCACGGCCTTTAAATTATTTCTTTATGTGGCACTAGAAATAGAAGCAGGGCTCAGGAATACTAGGAAAGTGCTCCACTCGGCTCCATCCCAGCCCCTTTTGCATCCTTTCTGCCAAATTTGTGTGTCAGATGTTTCATTACTATGGAATAGTAACAAACCCAAAGGAAACGCATGCCATGCATCCTTAGGATTTTAGAGGGCGAAGGATACCTTTCTCTGCTACTCCAGCCCTGGTTTGTCTTGACCATCATCCTTCTGAGCTTCAGTTCTTCCTGCAAACCTAAGTTTGAGCGGCTGGGCATTGTGTGTTATGCATGTATTATTCATTGAGCCAGTATCCAAGGCTGAGGAACAGCTGTGGGCCTCAGCCTGCTGCTCACTCACCGCCTTGTTAAAGCTTCAGCCTCCTCCCCTCCTCTGGCCATTGTGGAGCCTAGAAAGGGCAAGGGGGACCTACAGCCTGTGGCCTCACAGACTGAATTAGTAAACGCCTAGGAAGGGGTAAGGGGAACGAGGCCCCAAACAGCCTGATTTGCATGAGAAAAGAGCAAGATTGAAGGCTGGGAGAGCTTGGCTTCTAGCCAAGGGGAACCCCGGTATGTGGGAGAAGAGTGGAGGGAAGACGTGTGTGTGTGTGTGTGTGTGTGTGTGTGTGTGTGTGTGTCAGGGAGACTACCCAGGGAGCAGATGAGGCCTCGGGTCTGAAAACAGTTGTGTCGTGTGAGCTTGGCCCGCTGGTCTTTCCGCCTTCATCTCACTTGCCCTTGTCCTGAACCTGTTGGAGGCATTAGCAGCTTTCAGGACCTATGTCACAGAAGAGGCAGTAGAGAAAGTGCGTGTTCACAGTGGGGGATGCTGGAGCATTCTGGAGAGGCTGTCCTGCAGGTGGGTGTGCGCACACATGTGTCCGGATGTTCCTAAGGAGAGGAAAGCTTGTGCCTCAGCGTTCTGTCTTGTTTGGGGGCCGCTGAGTGAGCAAACGAGCTCAGGCCAACAGAGGGAAAACTCTAAAGTGCCCCTGCACTGTCTTCCAGGTTTTACATTGAGAGCATATCGTTTCTGAAGGAGAAGACCACGGTGGAGCTGTTTTTCCTGAATGCCAAGACCTGTGTGCACAAGGTAAGGGCCTGGCCGCTCCCTGGGTGCCTGGCTGCCGGAGAACAGGTGCTGCTGTGGCACAGGAGCTCCCAGCTGTCCTCACATCCACCACAGAGCCCAGTCTCTCCCACTGTTGTTTCCTACCCCAGCGACACCCAAAACACTCATCCTTGTCCAGTTCTGAGAGGTAAAGATGGCCGCCACGGAGGAATAAAGCTGGTATGTCAATGCCGGCTGAACCCTACTTCCCACACAGCTGACGTTCCGCACACAACAGCCCAGGAAGACACAGACACGAAGGAGCAGAGCAGATTGGGGTCTGAGCCTCTCGTGAGCCAGGAATCTCTTCTAAAAACAGGGCATGCCTTATGTTTACTTTAACACAAACCAGTCTTCCTTAGGCTCGCGCTGCACCCTTTCGTCCCTATCTACCTGTCCCACCTTGGACCCAGGAGGCAGATGCTCAGAGGTGCTCACCTTCCGTGCCTGCCTTGGGTCTGTGTAGGGTGGGACCAGTCTGGTACTGTGTTACTTCCATCCAACATACCAAGGACAGATGACTTTTGTAAAGGCCAATTAAAATGTCATACTAGGATATTACAAGCATGGCAAACCATCATACAAGTTTGTATTTATTTGTTTATATGTTTGTTTATTGTGATACTGAGATTTAAATACAGGGCCTTTGCACTGAGTTACATCCCCAGCCCTTTTTTCTTTTTCTTTCTTTTTTTTTTGTCTGAGAAAATGTCTTGCTAAATTGTTTAGGCAGAACCCGAACTTGTGATTCTCCCACCTCTGTCCCCCAAGAGCTCAGATTATGCATGCATCACCAGACACCACCATAAAAGCTCTTAAACATTGTCAAATGTTTCATTATCTCTCAGGCTAGCATCACTTCTTAGAGGGTTTTCTCAAGCCATAGGCCAAAAGTTGTCCTTGGAACCCAACCTCTCCCTTCTGGCTATGGTCTCAATGCCTAGACTCTCAGAATTCTGTCCAGATCGGGCCTGCGTGGAAGCCCAGTGGAAACCCCTCCTGTTTGTAGGCATCTCCCTCAACCTGAGGGTGACTGGTAAGGTGGTCCCCGGCTTGCAGAGACAATAGGACAGGCTGGGGGTTGGAGGACCTTCATTACCTATCTCTGTACTCTTTCTTGGGGCACCAATGTGAAAGGTAACCCCCTACAGACACACCGCTTCAAGACACCACATAGGATACCATAAGGATGGAGCTGATGATATTGATTTTTAATAGCTCTATTGTAATTATAGTAATTAACTATACATAAAATGTGTGGTTTTATGTCTTGACTTTTGATACCCATGAAACAAGTACTATAATCAAGACAATAATATACCCAATAACCAGAGATCTGCTTTTTTTCTCACAACATGTTAGATTTCATTAGAGTTTTATATGAGTGGATGACAAAGCATTCTTTTTGTCATATTTAAGAAGTATCAGTATTTTGAGATTCATCCATGTTGTATGTATGAATAGTCCATCCTTTTTTATTGCTGAGTAGTAGTCTATATCCCATTAATGGGTGTTCAGAGTATACCATTTGGAGATTATTACAAATAAAGCTGCTATGAACATTTAGGTGCAAATGTTTGTATGGGCATATTTTTTGTTTATTGGTTTGTTTTTGTTTTTGTCTTTCATAAATACCTAGGATATCTGGTTAGATATATATTTTGCTCTTTACGGTACTGTTTTCCAAAGCAATTATATACTTTAGGTTCCTACCAGGAGTTCTTACATATCCCTGTCACTTAACATGACCGGTCCTCTTCATTTTAGGCATTCTACTAAGTACTGTACCTGTAGTTTCTCACTGCAACTTTAATTTGCACTTCCCTAAGGATGGTGATGGAAGTATCACCCACATAGATGGACCAACATTTGGGTGGAAGCTCACTTCTTGGTGTGTATGTGTCCAGTTGTGTCACCTTCAGGGGAAAACAATATTCTTTCTCTACTGTGTTATCTGCACCTTTGTGTACAGTCCATGGTTCATATGTGTGTTTCTGAACTCCATTTTCTGTTCCATTGATCTATTTGTCAATCCAGCTTCATAGTGAGTCTTGAAACCAGAATAGCTTCCAACTCTGTTCTCCTTTAAAGATTTTTTTGGTTGTTTTGACTTTTGTTTTTCATCTTCCCTTATGAATTTTAGAGTTAGCCTGTCAATTTCTAAAAACAGAACATGGTGGGATTTTGATTAGCAGTGCCCTGAATCCATAAATCTAGGTCAGTGTGGAGAGAATCGACAGTTTGACCATATTGTCGTGGGGCCCATGAACAAGGCAGATAACTCCATCAACTTAGTTATTTTTCCCTCAGTGCTTTGGTGTTTTCAGTGCACACCTGGGTCCTTTGTCAGATTTGTCCTTAAGTATTTTCCCATATGTGATGCAGTTGTAAATTGTATCTTTTTGTGTCAGTTTCCATATGTTTATTTCTAGTGTATAGAAATATAGTTGATTTTGTTTATCAATTTTATATCTTACAATCTTGTTAAAATCACTCTTTCTAATAGCTTTTTTAAAAATTGAATTCCTTACTGGTACATTTTATATATATATATATATCACAATCACACTCAACATGTGGAATTTGTACCAGTATATGACATGAGTTAATTCTCATGTTTACCCATTTCCCTACCCACACTACAACCCCCGCACTCTCTATATACATAAAATTTCTTTATTTTATTTTAAGATCATATTTTTTCTTTCCCCTCATTAATTTCTTCTACCCCTTTCCCTTTGAATATTTTCTATTTCACAAAATTTATCATTCATTCTAGAGCTCATTTATATCTTCAGATTCTCATACCAGAGAAAAGATACTACATTTACATGTCTGTGACCTATTTATTTCAGTTATATGTTTGTCCTCAACGTATGTCCATTTGAGTATAAATGACTCAAACTTATCATTCTTTATGGCAAAGTAATATTCCATTTTATTTTAAAAAAAACACACTTTTTTATCCAATCTCCAGTTGATTGGGTTGTTTCCAAGATTTATCTATCACAAACTGAGCTGCTATGAACATAGGTGCACATGTATCACTATGATATGATTCATGTCTATTCCTAGCAAGGGAATAGCAGGGTTAAATGGGACTTCTAATCCCAATTTCTAATAGCTTTTTATAGCTTTCATCAGATTTTTTTATAAATGATCATGCTAACCAACTAATAAAGTTAGTTTTTCTTTTTATCTTTTCAGTCTGCCTATTTATTTGTTCACTTATTCATTAGTATTAATTTGTTCATGCTTTCATTCATTCATTTTGCCCACCTATACTGGCTACATTCTGATGTTGGGCTTTTGTTTTCATTTATAAAAAAATCTTGAATTTCTGATGTGTCTCCATTAACCCATCGATATTTAGAAGAGTGTAGTTTGGTTTCCAAATATTTGGGTTTTTAAAGAGATCTTTCTGTTATTTATTTCTAATTTAGTTCTGTTTTGACCAGAGAACACACTTGGTCTGAACTGAATCCTTTTTCAATTTACTGAGAATTGTTTTATTGCCTGCAATGTGTTCCACTGTTGTGTATGGGCTGTGTACCCTTCAGGAGAAAGTTTATTCTGCTACAGTTGCTCAAATGTTCTAATTATTATCATTAATAACTTAGTTATTATTGTTTTTCAAGTCAGCTGTCCTGCAGGCTGCCAGCTTGTTGCATCAGTTATTGAGAGCAGAGTTAAATAACTCTGTCTGTTATTATTGGTTTTTGCATTTCTCTTTGGAATTTTATCAGTTTGGGCCTCACTGGACACTCTTGTTTATAGAGCGTAAACTTTTAGTATGGCTTTGTCTTCCCTACTAATTGACCCTATTATTGCTGCAAAATTTCCATGTAGAAAGATGAGACACCGAGCTGTTTTCCCAGGAAGCAGCTTTATTCATGCCCCACTGACCCAACGGATCCCTGTTCAGAGGCTGTGAACTGGTATAGGTGCACCCTTTCATTCACTTCTTTGTCCTTGTCTCCTTTCTGTGGGCACACACGAACATTTCATAGTCTGGTTACTTACACATTAACATTCTACCATCTGGTTGTGCATGATTTATGTGACAGTTACATCAGAACTGTATGTGGTACACAGAGGCTGATATGGCTACACCATAAAAAGTTCCCGCACAGAAACGTTGGGAGTGGCCCAGCCACATTATCATAAAGTCACCTTGTTCTCAGACAGTTCCTCACTGTGTCATTCAGGCTGGTTGAGAAACTCACTGTGTAGCCCAGGCTAGTTTCCAACTTGCTGTGATCTTTCTGCCTCAGCTTCCCAAGTGCTGAATTTATAGTCTCACACCCCTCCACCTGGCTTAAAATTATTTTCTTTATCTTGGTATTATTCTTTGTGCTGAAGTCTTCTTCCCTGGGTATTTAGAAAACCACATTGTTTCTTTTGCTGGTGTTAGCATTTTCCTCCCTATTTTTTAAGTTTTACTCTATTTCTAGCTTATACTTAAAGTATGCTTTGTGTAATCAGGCAGCACACAATTACACTGTGATTTTTTTTTTAAGTTCAAACTAATATCTCTTATTTAACTGGGATTTTTACACCATTTACACTTAATACCATTATTGGAACAATTAGGTTTAAGTCTAGCTATTTTGTTTTATATTTGTCCCATCTGTTCATTGTTCTTTTTTCCCCCTTTATTCTGCCCTATTTTGGATTTTTTGAGTATTTTCTGGTTTTATTTTACCTCCTTTGTTGGAATAGCAGCTGTTATTCTTTCTTTTACCATTTCTGTGGTTGTTATAAGGTATATTAGAGTCTTTGTCTTTAGAGATTTTATTGAATAATTTTTTCCATTTTACATGTAACCCCCTCTGAACAAATGAAATGAAATTACAATAACTATCTTATTATCTTTGCTAATTCTTACATTTGTGTCAGTTCTGGGTGGTTTTGATTGATTTCTTTTTATTATAGGTCATATTTTCCAGCCTATTTGCATACCTGTTAATATTTGATTCTGTACTAGATATTATACATTTTACCTTTCCGAATGCTAGATAGTTTTGTTATCCCTATAAATATCCCGGTACTTGTTTTAGAATACCATTTAGTTATTTAGATTCAGTTTAAATTTTTTCAGGGTTTTTTTATGGTTTGTTAGGCTGTTCAAAAGAGTACTTGTTCATCCATGGAGCTAGTCTGAGTTGTCCCCTGTTACGGAGGCAAGAGAACCTTCCTGAGAGCTCCACTCGATGCCCCAGGGTGATGAGCTGCTCAGTCCGGTCAGAAATAGGCGCCCTTCTCGGTCCTGGGTGAGGACCAGGCACTCTTTGCTCTCACTATGCAAGTGGTTCCCCACAGTGGATAATGTCCATTGCACAGCAGGCTGGATACCATGCTAACCTTGCAGAGGAATCCCTCAGCAGTCCTTCAGGCTTCCCTGTGTGCAGCTGTCTCTCCTCTGGCCCTCTTCTCTGCACATTCTCTTCATCTTGATCTCCTCAGTTTCTCGGCTCTTTCCCCTCACCTCCGGGAGTCTGCTGGGTCCCATGATGTTTCCTCTTCCGCAGTCTGAACCCCTTTACTGAGACAGTTATGAGGCTCACTTAGTTCAGGGTTCACCAGCCTGTATTATAAGTGTTCAGTCTTTGGAAAACTGTTGTTTTATATGTTCTGTACGAATTGGTTTGTGGGTTGTTCTAGGTTTCATTATTGCTGCTGCTGCTGTTGTTAGACGATATATTTAGTCCTTACTATTCCATTGTGACTAGAAGCAATATTCAAAGCAGAAATTAGGGCTAGTTTTTGCTGGTAAAATGGCCAAGCACCAAAGCTTTCACTGTAGCCCTCCCTTTTTTTTTTAAGGTTTTTTGAGACAGGGTCTCGCTTTGTGGTTCAGGCTGGCCCTGAGCTCAGCCTCAAACTCACATCACAGCAATCCTCCTGCCTCTGCCTCCCAAGTGCTGGGATTACAGGCATGAGCTACCACACCTGGCACTATGGTATGTGGTACTGATTGCTGCTGGGCATGAGTTTCCACGCCCAGTATGGTATGTGGTTACCAGGGGATCGAATCCGGGTCCTTGCGCTTGCAAGACAGGCGCCGGAACCACTGAGGTATATCCCCAGCCCAAGCCCTCCTTTTTGAGATTTGGGTTTCCCAAAGAACTCCAAGGGCTGACTAATGAGTAGACACTGATACATCAAGCAGTGTTTACTGAGTCAGGAAAACATTCATAACCCACAGTTGGCCATTCTCGTCTCTGTGGAGGAACACAGTTCGCCCTTGTGATATTTCTCACTGCCCAGCTGGCCGTGGCCCAATACAGTAATCTCCTTGATTGCTTGTTTGCTCAGTTGCTAATGCAAAGAAAGTCAGCATGTGAATTTTTAACTCATGATTTTTCCTTCATAGCTTTGTATGCAAAATCCTGTTTGTCTTAAGAAGTGATGATAAGCGGAACCCCTTTAAATTCTGCTGCCTTACAAATGTCAGTTGCGGGGAGCTCCTTTCTAAATGGGAGTATTTCATGACCTGTCTAAGGATTTAGAACTTTTACAAAACATAATATTATAGGGAATTGTGCCATGACTCATAACTTTTTAAAGTTTAGTTGTAGAAATGTAAAGCTAGATTATTTTCTAATTAATATGCAGCTGGTGGGCAGTAAGGAATCCCAGGAAATGTTTCAGAATCAGGTAAATGACAACAGCATCCCAAAACCATTCAGTGGGCAGCTCCTGAATACTTCCTGAAGATGTGTGATTATTTTAAAGAACCTTCTACACAAGAGAGCTCTGAACCATGGCTATAGAGTAAATAAGTTTTATGAGAACACAGCCTCCTCTGTAGAACACTCGTAGGTGGCTTTATTGATGGGTAAAAGTGAGTCACTGAGGGCGGTAGCGCTGCTAACTCGGGGTTCACAGCTGGACCTGAGAGTGAATGGGGTTTCTTCCTGTCAGGTACCTTCAGCATCTCCAACAGCCCCTCTGTGCTCCTCATCTGCTCTGCCAGACAGCCTCACTGCTTCTGGCTCCTTCCTTGTGCTGCAAACAGAAAACTACAGACGGGAAAAGGCCAGTCCTAGGTAAAAATTCTGACAAGACTGCTACCTCTTCACATCATTATTAGGAAATATCACCTGTGATGACTTTTAGTTGGGATGTCTGCACAGCTATATAAAATGTATTCATATTCACCAGACCCAGTCTCATAGATGTGTGGTTCCCAGTGGTTTTGCAACATCACTGCCCACACTGGACGAAGAATACACCACTGGTGACTGGAATGTGTTGAAAGACCACACCCAATACCTGAGGATGGGTGCCCATGTTCAACTCAGTTCCCAAGGAGCCAACATGAACAAAAATGTATAATTTGACTCAGGGAAAAACGGTTAATAGGATCTACATTTACTAAGAAAGTAAGGAATTGACTTTGCAGGCACGGCTGAATAATATTAGCTGTGCTTTGGTCAACATTAATTATAATCTTTATCAAAAAAATGAGTGAGAAGCCAGGTATGGAGGTATATGCCTGTGATCTCAGCACTCTGGGAGACTGAGGCAGGAGGGCTGAGCTGAGCTTGGGAACTTTAGCAATATAATGAGACTCTGCCTCAAAACAAAAGAAATAAATGAATAGAAGGGCTGAGAATATATCTCAGTGCAAAGGCCCTGAGTCCAGTACCCAGTAATACACACAAGGTCAAACCCTCTTTAGATCTTTCTCTAACCTACCAAATGTCAACAGTTGCCCCCTAGAAAACTAGTTCTGTAGTCTATTAGGCAGCATTGGTTGAATTCAACCACCACTAAATACATAGAAGAGCCTTTCTTCCACAGTTGTTTATTGGGCACCTGCTAAATGGTAGCATTGTCTGAGGTTCTTTATAACTGAAAGTGTTTAGAGGATTTATTTTTCTTCCAGTATTTTAAATAAAATTTAAACATGGTGAATAAGGTAGGAAAGGGCACACTGCATTTTTTTATAGAAGTTCAGCACTCTGTTGGGTGGCATTTAGTAGCAGCATGTACACCTCATAAAGACTCGTGAAGGAGGACTATCAAAATTGCTTCAGAAAGTGGCAAGGGCAATGGGATAAAGGGAAAGTATTTTGTCCATGTGTATTTTTTAAAATTTAAATATTCCCCATATATTTCCACCACCCCTTATATGTTAGAGACCAGTTGTCTTCTGCGAGGCTGGCTGGGGTGTCTGGAAGGACACTACAGGATTCCGTGAACACTGTGTTGGAGCAGAGCCTTTGGGAAAGCCAGAAATGGCTGCTGCTGTGCAGCATTTGTGAGGCGGACACACGGCCCTCTGTGAGTCAGCCTGCGCCCGAGAGTCCTTGAACCTGTTTGGCTTCCATGGTGAGGGAGCAGAGGGCACACCTTGCCTCTGCTGAACAACCATCTGTGCGTGTGGTGCTGACGTGGCAGCACTGAGACCGACACTGAGGAGGCCCAGAGGTGCTCGTGCAGGCTGAGGTCCACTTGGACGGGCTGCTGCCTCTGAGGAGAGGCTGGATGGCTGGAGCAGGACTGAAGGCTGCTCTGGCTTCCGTGCTTGGAGACCTCCTTCACCAGATATGTCAGTTGTGTACACAGCCAGCACTTTACCACTGCCCTTCTTTGCAGATCATGATCTGAAGACAAGCTTGACAAAAAGGCTAATGGTGGCCCCCTTGACTCTTTCACTGCTTATAAAATGACAGTATTAATGAAGACAGAAAATAGGAGAGAGGAAGTGATGCAGGGCTCATAAGGTGCTCTGTTCTTGACATCAGGCACAGCAGACATGGGAAGGAGGGAGAAGAAAACCTCAAGGAGGAGGAAGAGGGAGAGGAAACCAAATGCTATCGTTCAGATCTTGAATGTCCTGCAATTATGTACTCAATTATGTATCTCATGATCATATTTTTATGCCATAAAGAGTCTAGGGCACAAGGTATGCTGGTGCACACCTATAATCCCAACATTTTGAGAGACTGAAGAAGCAGGATCACACCTTTGAGTCCTGCCTGAGTGACTTTGCAATTTAATGAGACAAAAAAGACAACTATAAGCCTCCCAGATGAGACTTTATATTAGCTTTGACCGCTTCATCATTATGGCAGAGATGCGGCCCAGACAGCCGGGCCCAGTAGATGTCACTGCATGCCCTCCTCTTTCCTAATAAGTACTTATCTCTTTGTACTTTGAACATATGTGAAATACAAATGAGCCAAATGTTAATGAGCCTATTAAAAAAACAGGATTATTGCAAGACTAAGCTATCATGTTTATTTTTATCCTCCCTCTTATCCCATTTCTTGACCAAGACCTTGTTAGATGTGGCCTTTCATTAGTAGACTTGGTGAGAGTCTCAGCCTGTGCTCCCAAAACATGCACTCACCACACTTAGAGTAGGAGAACATGTTGCATAATGTGCTTAGCATCTTCATGCCATTTGCATGTAGGCTTGTGATAGGAGGCATGGACACTTTCTTAAAGCCCATGCAGCAAGAGAGAGCTATTTGGCCACTTCCCTTCAAATTAAGAGCCCATCTTTTCACACACGCATGCACACATGCATGCACGCACTCTATCAACTCTATGAAT
Organism: Petromus typicus; assembly: GCA_004026965.1. NCBI lineage: Eukaryota > Metazoa > Chordata > Mammalia > Rodentia > Petromuridae > Petromus > Petromus typicus. The sequence goes on along the minus strand of PVIR01002971.1, from coordinate 42,608 downwards.
GTTATCCCAAGGAGATTTTATTGAAGTATGAGAAAATACTCATAAAAACTCTGTTAAAGATTTTTTTAAAAGTAAAACATCTTTCACATTGTTTCCAATACTAGGAAACTAGAAACTACTTAAATGTACTTCAACATGAATTAGATAAATAAATTACAAATCACTGAAGCTGTTAAAAAATATATATATAAGGATTGGGCCAGGGATTTAGCTCAGTGTTTCTGGTGCCTGTCTTACAGGTAAAAGGGCCGTGGTTCGATCCCTGGTAACCACATACAACAGTGTGGGCATGGTGGCTCACCCATGTAATCCCAGCAGTTGGGAGGCAGAGGCAGAGGATTGTTGAGTTTGAGGGTGAATTCAAGAGTTCAAGCTCAGCTTCAGTGACTTAGCAAGTCCCTTTCTCAAAATAAAAAACTCAAAAGATTGGGAATGTGACTCAGTGCTACAAGGCAAATCCACTGAGTCCAATCAGAAAAAATAAATAAGCAAATAAATAAAAATTTTAAAATACATTATCAAATTGAGAGTAAGGACCAGGTTTTATGTTGACTATCTATATCCTAAATATATTAGATTAAAGATTGTTAAGCGAATGATAAAGTTTCACAGTAAAAAAGGGCTGAAGCTGTTAGCTCAGTATGAAGACCCTGAATTTAATCTCCAATTCCATTAATTGATTGATTGACTAAGGAAGTTTAAGAGATTAAAATGACAGTAGGTAATAAAATAGTATAATTATAAAAGTCCTTTGGATGTGACATGTGTATCTGTCTCTCTCCCTCTCTTGATGTAGTCACTAAGGATAGTGGTAATATACATAATATATTTATAATAAATTGATAATATATGTCATGTGGATACGCTGGGTGAAAGCATGATGTCCCAGGTGGACCAGAGCAGGACTATGCAATTTTTTGTCACATTACTCAGAATGATGCACAGTTTAAAACTTAAGAATTATTTCTGAAAATTTTCCATTGAAGATTTTCGGGCCATTACCTAGGTGTGGTGTACGCACATATTATCCTAGTTATGCTGGAGACTGAGACAGTCATGAGCTCAAACCCAGTTTGGACTAACTAGTAAGACTATATCTTAAAAATTAAAAAATAACAAAAATTTTTTGGCTACTGCTAACCCAAGAAGCTGAAACCACAGAAGGGAATGCACAGGTAAGGGCCTCCTGGACTATTCTTGTACATCAGGCCCCATAACAGGACCTGCAAGCCTTGTCCTGATCTGCGGTCACACTGAAGTAACTGCCTGTTGCCTGTTAGGATGTGCTGGGCTTGCTCCATGCCCCTCACCATAGTAGACATTGAAGATGGAGCCTACTTACTGAGGTATATTCTCAGCCCTTTTTATTTGTATTTTGAGACAAGAGCTCATAAATTGCCCAGGCTGTTTCAACCACTTAGGTGCTGGGATTACAGGAGCGCACCAGCACACTGGCAATCTTGATTTCTCTCCACTGAATGTCCTCTTTTTTCCATACTATTCTTCCCTGGAATGTCTCTCTTGTCCTTCCTTTCCCACTAGAACATTTCTACTCATCTTTTAGAACTTATCTCCGGAGGCCTGCCCCTTAAGGAATGCTGTTCTTTTCTTTCTTTCTTTCTTACTTTCTTTTTCTTTCTTTCTTTCTTGACAGAGTCTCATTTTTGTAGTTCAGGCTGGTCCTGAACTCACTATGTAGCTGAGGCTGGTCTTGAGCTCGCAGCAATCCTCCTGCCTCTGCCTTCCGAGTGCTGGTATTACAGGCATGAGTCACCACCCCCAGCATTATGGTATGTGGTTACTGGGATCTAACTCAGGACCTTGTGCTTGCAAGGCAGACGCTGGACCCACTGAGCTAAATCCCTGCCCCAGGAATGTTGTTCTTTCTTGTCTCCCACTGCTCTGTTTCCTGCAGAGGGTTAAATTCTTCCAGCCTCTGGAATGTCCTTTAAATACTTGCTCTCATTCATCCATCCTATCACGTTGATACACCTTTATGCAGCTGTTACTTTCCCATGTACATTAACCTTTTTTGTTTAATTTCATTTTTATCAATACATTATAATCAACACATAGTATGTGTACATATTAATGGGGTACAGTGTGCCATTTTAGTACATGTTTACCCATATAATGATCAAATCAGGGCAAGTATTGCCTCAGACCTACATCATCTCTTCCTGCAGAAACATTCACAGTCCTTTCTGCTAGCTTTTGGGAAGTATTCACTTAATCACTGTCAATCATAGTTATCTAGTGTTCTGCGGAACACCAGCAGTCACTGCCCCGGGCAGCTGCACCCTGTGCCTGCTGACAATGGCTCCCTCCTCCCCCACCGCTCCCCCCATCCCCCAGCCCTTCCCAAGCTCTGGACACCAAGCTCTGATTCTACTCTCCTCCTTGGGTTGACTTTTGAGGCCACGATTCATCTTTATCTCCCCACTGTAGCCATAGACCCCAGCATCTTGAAAAACCCTCAGTCAACTATAAAATAAGTGTAGTTTGCATTGGCAACTAAATTGATCAGATTTTGCAAAAATGGGCTTGTGAAAAGATCAGTCCAAACTGAGTATCAATTCTGAGCAACAACCATAAAATTAGTTACTTTCAGTTTTTAATCTTATTTTGTTTTCATGGCCTAAAATGGAACTGCGGTTCCTAAGTTCAATTTTCCAGAGTTGATATTGTATGTGTAACCTTGAAATTTAATATACCAAACCTATTAGAATGTGATTTTAGCATTGCACGATCAGATTGTAAAGTGCTGGGGTCTCAGCACAGCCGTCACACCCCTTGGCGCTAAGTATACTTTGGAGACATTTCAGAGAATCACTATAAAATCAGCTCCAAGGTTAAGTTGACACACTTCTCCACTTTTCAGAGTCAAACATCTTTTGTTACTGTTCGAAGGAAATACTCATCGGCATTTGGTTGCCTCCAGTTGAAGGGACACTGAGTGAGTGTACACAAAGGGAATCTACTTAGTCCTGACAGCCCACGAGCCAAGTCTTCCAAAATGTCCCACTCCAACCATTCAGCCAAACTGCCCAGACTGTAATTGGTTTTCTTCTGTCCTTGGTACAGCTAAAGTCAGTAAAGAGGATGGCTGGGGACAGGGTGCATCAGTCAACCCACGGCAGTGAGTGACAAGCTCCTGAATCATCCAAATGTGACTATTTGTGAAGGCAGTGTTCCCCTAAAACTTAGAAGACATTTGGATAATTTAGCATTGGTCTAGTTGTCTGTGCACAGCAGAGAGATTTTTCTTTTAAAGTACACATTCATAGAAAGACTTGGTGCTATCCATGTTTATACTACTTTTAAAAAAGAGCACTTATCTCAGCTGGATTTAACCTAACAGGACATGAAGCAGATTCCTCTGTAGCTAATCCCTAACTTTCAGCAGCATTTCCATGTTTTTCGACCTGGAATTACTCCATGTTGCTGTGCAGCCAACAATCTGATAATAACCAAAGACTAACCCACAGGAAGTGATTTTTTTAAATGGCAAATGTTAACTTTTTAAAAAAAATTGTTACAGTATAAAACATTGCCATGAATCCTCCTCAAAATACTTGCCTTTGCTTAGAACACACTTATCCCTTTATTTTTGCCACCTTCTGAAGTAGTTCTGGAAATCCTGCTTCATAGGTATCTTTGTGAGGTCTAATGAAAAAACAATAGTAGATGCAGCTGCTAAGCACCATCCAACAGAAAACAGCTCATCAAACATTGCAGTGTGCCCTTATCCACCTGATTCACAGGTGTGAGCGCTGTGCCCCAAAGTCAGAATGACCCTGAAAGGTTAATGTGCTAGGTTGATTGACTCAGGACATTGAGCAGCTGGGACAGTACACCTAAAGACTTTCATGTAAGAGGACTTCTGAGCTGCTTTAGAAAGTGACAGGAGGGGCCGGGGATTTAGCTCAGTGGTTCCGGGGCCTGTCTTGCAAGTGCAAAGACCCGGGTTCGATCCCCTGGTAACCACATACCATACTGAGTATGGAGACTCACGCCCAGCAGCAACCAGTACCACATACCACAGTGCCGGGCGTGGTGGCTCACGCCTGTAATCCCAGCACTCAGGAGGCAGAGGCAGGAAGATTGCTGTGATGTGAGTTTGAGGCTGAGCTCAGGGCCAGCCTGAACCACAAAGTGAGACCCTGTCTCAAAAAAAAACGTGACAGGAGGATGGGATAAGTGGACTCAGAGTGAGGAAAGTATTCTGAGGAGAATTAATGGCAATGTGACTTGCACTGTATTAATTTTCTTAAAATTTAAGCACATACCCTTTTGTTTAGTTACACTTTGTATATTCAGTTGGGCTTTTAGCATTTGAGATTTGGGGATGGCCATGTGAACGTGTGTGTACGCGCACATGTATGCACACATACATATGTTTTAATCCTCAATTCACTATAAGGTGCAGAAATAATTGAGAATCAGTAACAAATTGAATTTTGCATGAAGAAAGCTTTGTTTACAGATTGGCAAACATTCCTTCTCTTCATATCCAGTCATTCCCAGACCAGTATTTACCAAGAGTAGTCAGTAAACCAAACGGAACTAGTTTGGAAACTAGCCAGTGCACGGTGAACAAAGAAATGCAGTACAGTCTTTTAAAGAGCTGTTGGAAGTTTTGTAATAAATATTTCACCTTACCATGTTTCATGTGGTTTTCTCAACACTGAAATCGTGTTTGTCTTATGTGATGAGTGCTAGGATGTATGCTGCACTGTGCATTTGTGGAAATCAAAGTCTTCGTAGTAACAGCTTGTAACATATGCCACTTTAACCCCGTATCCTGAGACCTTTTCATCTGTGCTGTATCATTCACCTTTACCACCTCTGTCACATCCCATTCCCGAGGGCTACTCATCTGGCATCGCACCACGGGTGGGGGTCATCACGAGGAGCCAAAATGGGGGAGAAGCCTTTATTGCCAACACTCTCAGCACTTATATATAGCCCCACTTCCTTGTTCCCAACCGCCCCAAACCAGCCTTATAGGGGGCGGTCCTTGTCTATTTTCCCTTAATCACTGTGGCCCAGAGCTGTGTACGTGCCACCTTGTACTTCCTTTATGGAGCTGGCGTAGTTTAGCCTTAGGGGACCCCACATCTCCCCCCTTCTTCTTTAGATGCCAAAAGGGCTCGACCAGTGCCTGTCTTAGGTTGAGGACGATGCACTTCACTGCTTACCCGTCATTGGGTGTACCAGCGATACCGGTGGATACCCCTGTCTTAGGCTGCTAGTGCTGCATCTCCTTCTTACCTGTCTTTGACTACCTGGCCATCGTACTGAGCCAAATGTAGGAGGAAGGGTCTCCAGCTTCCATCACCACGAGGGCCTGCCGTACAACATGTAGCTGTTGGTCGTTGAATTATGAAGAAAGAATAGGGTGTGAACGGAACGCAGGGGTTACTTGCTGAGAAATTAAGGCAGGCAATAGCAAAACAGAGCGTGTGGGCCAATTGGAAGGCCTCTGTGGTATTGGTCAGTGTGCCATCAAAAGAGAGCACAGCCTTGCCCACGTTTCCAAGGACTGAAACGATCGGCAGTCTCTACCAGTAGCGAGGCACTCTCTGTCTTAATAGGAGTGCCTTTTTTTGCAGGAGGAGGTGGACCTGCCACTCCATAACCTGTCTAGAGTGGGAGGACCCCATAGTGAGATGGTCCTGAATTCAATACACCCCTACTTACTGTACCGGCCCGGGGTGGCCCAGTGGTAAGTCCTCACGATGCCAGATCTCGGTGGAACCTCCAGCTGTCACGTCCCGTTCCCGAGAGCTACTCATCTGGCATCGCACCACGGGCAGGGGTCATCATGAGGAGACGAAATGGTGGAGAAGCTTTTATTGCCAACGCTCTCAGCCCTTATATACAGCCCCACTTCCTTGTTCCCAACCGCCCCAAACCAGCCTTATAGGGGGCGGTCCTTGTCTATTTTCCCTTAATCACCGTGGCCCAGAGCTGTGTACGTGCCGCCTTGTACTTCCTTTATGGAGCTGGCGTAGTTTAGCCTCAGGGGACCCCACACATCTCCTTGAGAGAGTGGGAAAAAATGTAATTTTTCATCCTTTTCCTAGATAAAAAGCGGCAGGCCAGGGTAGACAGGCACAATTATAAGCAACAAGGAAAACTCCACTCAGCTTCCAGCTGGAGGACCTATACCTTAGTAGTATGGTTTGATATGGATCATCCCAAAATATTTCAGCCTAGTACTGATGTTTTGGGGACTCCATCATTTCAGAAACAGACTGTAAGAATTGTATTACAACTAAGTTGTGCTTCAGAAGTAAAGTACTGGGACCAGTGATTTAGCTCAGTGGTTCCGGCACCTGCCTTGCAAGTGCAAGGGCCTGGGTTCGATCTCTGGAAACCACATACAACAGTGCCGGGTGTGGAGACTCACACCCACCAGCAATCAAAATCACATACCACAGTGCTAGATGTAGAGGCTCATGCCTGTAATCTCAGCACTCGGGAGGCAGAGACAAGAGGATTGCTGTGAGTTCAAGGCTGAGCTCAGGGATAGCCTGAGCTACAAAAGTGAGACCCTGTCTCAAAAAAAAAAAAAAAAAAAGAAAAAGAAATAAAGTCCTATGAAAATACTATACTAAATACTTGATAGGTGAGAGAAGGGTGTAGATGTTCCATTCAGCTGAAAACATAAAACCTTTAAATCAGATAGTTTGGGTAGCAGTGGATAAGAGACCTCACAAGGCACTTTCTCATCACTTTAGTATAAATTACCAATGTTACCTGCCTTTCTGGGGTATTTTATATGTCAGGAGTCCTAGAAGAAAACCTGAAGGGCCACCTTCTGTTTTCAGAAAGAAGAAACTGAGTTGAAGACTTCTGTTGCCTAAGTAAGTAGGCCTAAGATGAATGCTATTTGGAGAACCTTTACCATGTGAATTCATCAGGAACCTGAGGTGAACCCATTGCCCTGGCCCCAAATGGTACAGTTTTAGGAAGAACAATGTAATATGTGCACCAATCCCTAAATAAGTCTTCTTTGTCTTTGTTGTTATTGACAGTGTTTTTCTCAAGGGGTTATTCCACAATTCCCAAGGGATTGATGTTTAAAAATGGACTCACCTGGCAGAAGTGCTTGAGTGTACATGCCTAACCGCAGTTAGGATGTAGAAAGAGAATGCAAGGGAAAGTAATTTAAATTTGCTGTTCACTATTGGGAAAAATATAAGTGGGTGGCCCATTCTGGTAGGTACATATCAATACTGAAGATAAAAGTATCCTTGTGTATGACAGGGCTTCTTCACTCAAAGGCTTAATCTTTCCATCATGACCACAACTTTCTTTCTCCTGATTCACCCTTTCCTCCCTCTAATCATCCTTGATTATCTTATATGCACCTTGCACTTTTTTTTTTTAAATGACTGGTTTTCCATCAGAACATTCTGGTGCTACAAATTCAAACTGTCATCGTAAATTGGTGCCAGGGTGCATTTAAGCAATTAGAACGCTGTAATTAAAGTCTGCTCAGTGTGTAATCTTATAATGCGTAAGGGTGCGTACAGGAGTCGAGAAGGGTTCGTTTAGTCGTGGTCATCCGTCTGTTCTCTGGTTGTCTCCAGTCTGGCGATTACGTGTGGCTGCCTCGGAACTTCCCTGCTCGTTAGTGGAGCCTGACCTAGTTATGTTCCCTGCAGATCTTGCGTCGCCTAATGATCTGGCTGAAGATCACCACACCTCTAATTTCCAGGGCAGTCTGGTAAACTTTACGCCCTCGCTTTGAAAATGTGTTGGCACAAAAGTTCAGAAAGAGGGCTCAGATGTTGGCAGAAGGGCAGACATTTGACCACATGTGCGATGTTTCTCCTTCCTGGTGTAATAGGAATAAAGTGGAACCTCGGAAACAGGGAGGAGTAAGAATGAGAAATGAGGAGCCGAGGACTCACGGGCTTGATGGGATGTTCCCCAGCATCACCTGCTCTGGCACTGGCGTCAAAACCTGTAGTATTTTAAAACTATAGATTATTTCATTTTGAAATGTATATTAATTGTCCCAAACAGAGACTGAACTTTTTCTTTGGCAGAAGAAGATTTGACTAGAACTTTATTCAAACCACAGATAATTATGTGAACATAATAGGATCATGTAGCAGGAACTTAGCCTTTGATTTAACACAAAAAATTTGCAAAAGGAAACAGAGACAGACACCTGATTTGATGCTCAAGGCTGCCCAACACCAGCAGGAGGATTTTTCAAAGATGTAATTTTAAAATGTGTTTGTATGAACTGTTTATATTTCTTTAATAAAAAACACATTGTTTGTATTTGCTTGTAGAAGGTCAACCAGCCTTTGGAAAAACAAATGTGTATTTCTGGTATACCCCTTACATGGTAGGCATTGTACAGGCACTAGGTGTGCACTGATGAGCTAGTCACCTATGCCTGTGTGGAGCATAGATTTTCATGTACTAATACCATGGACTACAACCTCTCTACATCTAATATATCGCCTTATTCACAGTGCTGGGATAGTTCATGTTCTTTGTATCCTTTTCCCCCTTTCCTGGCCCCAGGGTGCAATCCAGGATCACACACTGCATGTAGTTGTTGTGACTCTGCAGTCTCCTCCACAGTCAGAGTCTAGTTATCCTGTGGCATTGATTACACTGATCCATGTGAAGAACACAGGCCAGTTGTTTTGCAAAATGTCCATAAATTTGTGAGGTCTGGATTTCTCTGATTCAGTACACATAGCACCACAGTCACATCTCCATGTCAGCTGGGAACCTGGGGAAGATACAGAGACCTCCACCCGTCCCTCCTCACCCTTTCCTTCATTGGTGAGCCCAGCCTATGTCTTCTTTTAGCTCTGCAGGTATTTCTGGCTCACATCAGCATTTGAGGACTACTAGTTTAATAAAGTTTTCCCTGTGTGATACTGCCGGGTATTGTGCTGTCCCTCTCCCTGTGCCTCCCCATCAGCAGGTGACACCAGCATGACTCGCCTTGAGTGCCGCTGCCACATACCGGTTCCTCTATTGTGAATTCACATCTTCTGTGTATCATTAACAGAGGGACTGTCTGACGATGGTGTTTTTCTGGCAGTCTCTAACCTGAGGATCTTGGGATCTGGTGCCCTTGCCTAAATTGTTAGTACTATGACGATTGAAAAAGATCATTTTCTTACTTGTCACCTTGAGCGTTTTTAACATTCACCTAAAAATAATTATTAGCTCTTTTCCTTCATCAATATCCTTTAAAAATAGCCTCTGTCAATAGCTTTTTTCAGTGATGAGCTTGGATTCAAGAATTCCTCTTATTCAGTGTATTATTTATTCAATTTGATGCTGAAATTGCTTCCACATTGGCCACTGGAATCCCCTTCACATTGAATCCTGGGTTCCCTTGGCTTGTCCCCATCACTTTTGACCATTTCTTTACTTTATGACACAATAAGAAAAACCCTGATTCTCACCGTATCCATAGCTTTGGAATCAACCACTTTTCGTTTTGATGGAGAATGTCTCTAGAAACTATGTCATGGTTTCAGTTAATCAGAATTTCATCCCCAGCACAAAATTCTCTGCCCTCATCTGTCTAGAAATAAGAAAAACATTGCACAAACTGCCTGGGCGGAAGCTAGAGAAAGTGTGGTCTGGCTAGTTTTCCCTCGTTCCTCGTTTCCATATCCTTCAGTTCATCTCTGTTGCTCTCCCACGGCCAAACGCTAATTCGCACACTGCAGAGTAACGACTCCAGCTACCGTGTGCTTCTATCTTCATTGTGATCAAGTTTCTAGAAGTAGTCTGCCCAGATACTCCACTCATAAGGCTTATGTCCTTGAAACTGATACACACCCACAAAAACACCTGTACCTGGTTGTTTTTCTGGTAATGCTTTTTACCTTTTCAAAGTATTTCTGTGTCTCATTTTTCTTTCCATCTTCAAACATCAATTAAATCCAGGGACAGATAGTGCTCTTTACCTGTGATATACGTAACAAGTGAAACCAGAGAGTAAGTGACCTTTTGATATCTAATGCCCCTTTGTATATAGTGTCTGAAGTTTGCCTACATAGAATTGCTGCTTACGTGCTATCCTTACAGTTCTGGTCAGTGGTGAACAGAGGCCTGTATCCTCACAGTTCAAAAAATTGGAGGAGCTGGGGATTTAGCTCAGTGGTTCCAGGGTCTGCCTGGTAAGCACAAAGTCCTGAGTTTGATTCCCATATACCACACACCACAACACCAGATGTAGTGGCTCACACCTGTAATCCCAGCACTTGGGAGGCAGAGGCAGGAGGATTGCTGTGAGTTGGAGGCTAGCCTGGACTACATAGTGAATTCAGGGCCAGCCTGAACTACAAAGCAATACCCTGTCTCAAAAAACTAAAACAAACAGGACTTGTTAGTCTGAATTGAAGATCAACATATATCAGTTATATGGTAAATTAAGAAAGGCAAGACACATTCTCTCTCCAAAGGAATGATGTAAAGTCCCTTGTCAGCTTTATACTAAAGCACTCTTTTAGTTGGTTGATACTTCTACAAATATTACTGAGCACCTGCTGTATTCCAGGAAGTATTCCAGATCTTATAGGCCAAAATAAGCTAAAATAAATATCTGTGGCCAAAATAGCTAAAAACTAATGCCCTTAAAGATCTGACCTACCAGGTAGGGGTGATGTCAAGTAGGACAGCAAATAAAGAAAATGTACAGGCTTACAATGTATAGAAACTTAAATAGAATCACCAAATATAGTTGGAGAAGTTTCTCAATGCATAAGCCTGTATCTGATACTGCCATTGGAGGATAGAGTTGGCATTAAGTAAGATGGAAAAAGGCTACTAGGAAGATTTGACTTTCTATATGTTTCTTAACTTTGCATTAAAGTATAAATAAATATACAGAAGGGCCAAGGATTTAGCTCATTGGTGCTACACCTACCTTGCAAGCACAAAGTCCTGGGTTCAAGCTCGGGTACTGGAAAAAAAAATACAGAAAAATACATGAAACTTAAGTATGCAGGCTTAGTGCACTTCCACAAATGAAACATGTCATTATCCAGGGCAAAGTACATTACTGGCATCTGGGAAGTCTCTCACCTGTTCTTTTCCAGTGATTTATCCTCTTGTTACTAGAACTTCTAACCACAGCCATTAGTTTAGCTGATGTCTACATGATGGGGGAAATTGTGCTCTTTTATATCTGGCTTCTTACTCAGCTTGTGTTTTGAGATTCATCCACACCATTCGTGTGTGTGTATTTGTGTGTAGGTGCTGCCAGCTAATTCACTGTCACTGCTGAGCAGCAGTCCAGTGTGAGTACACTCCCACACATGTACCCATTGGTGGGCATTTGAGTTCACTGCAGTGTTTGGCTGTTGTAAAGGGCAGGTCCATGAAGATGCTGGTGTCTGTCTGCCATACCAATGACAGTTAGATGTATCACTAAAAGAAATGCTGGGCTGTAGTGTGAGTCTGTGTCAAGTTTAGCGCACCTTGCCAGGAAGGGTTTGTCGAAAATCAGCACATAGTCCACCAGCAGTGTGGGAGAGGAGTGCAGTTAGAGGGTGGTAAGTAAAATGTCTACTTACACACCATGCAGTCGTGTATGCCATATATATTGCAAAGCACTACGCCACAATATTATTTGGAGACAGTTTTACGTTAGGCCTAGAAATGGAAATAAATTGGCTGCAACTTACTGAAATGAATAACTTTGGTGAAGAAATGAAATGTAAAGTAATGCACTCAAAATAATAATAATCTTGAATAATGGTAACAGCCAGATGAAAAGTAGGATGAAAAAGAGAGAGGCACATGTGTAAAGGAAAACATAAAGTAAGATTCTAATGGGATGTGTGTGATCTTGATATGTACATCACAAAACTTTATGATTGCTGTTCAGCAGTTCAGTGGAGACATGGTATGATTCCTATGTGGAAGACAAGCATTGTATCTTTTTTGAAGATTGCCAAAATTATTTTTAAATTTATCTGAAAATAAATGTCAGCAATTAATGTGGAAATTTAAAGCATTTGTCCTATCAGATATTAAGTCATAATAAAGTGATTAGATGTTATAGAACTACAGAAAACTGGCACAAAATGTTCTAGAAGAAAATAGATAATCTATAGCTGTGTGTAATAATATGAAAAATTTAAGAAATTGTGTCAAATTGGGCATGTTGCGCATGCCTGTAATCCTAGCCCTCAGCTGAGACTGGACAGCCCCAAATGTGAGGCCAGCCTGAGCTACATAGTGAATTCAAGACCAAAGAAAGAAAGATTAATTATGTCAGAAGCATTAGTACAGAGAATGGCATTAAGAGAGGCTTTGAGTGTGAGGCTTTTTGACAAATATGTTACATTTGCATTTAATGCTCCAAACAACGTAGTTAATATCATCTTCTCCCATTTTACAGATAAAGAACTGAGTTTTAAAAAATAAATCACCCCAGACCTCATGGGTTCTTCCAGTGGGGAGAGAGGCCTCAGAGCAGGGTACTGGACAGGCTGGAAGAGGGACATGTCAAACAAAGAGATGAAAGGGGACAATTTGTACCCAATAAATGAGACAAGTAATGAACATCCAACCAAAATCCAACAGATTCTCAAAAAAGCAACTGGAACAAAGGATGATTTCACATCGAGGTAACAGCAAATGCTACACAATTTCAAAAGAAATACAATTCAAAAGAAAAAAGTAGTTAGTAATTAGAGGTTGGACATTGAAATAATTTTGCAGTAGTACTTTACACTTTTCTAATCATCAAAATAATTATACTAATTTGATATAGTTTATAAAAATATATACATTTCCCTAATGAAAAGATTAGTAAGAATGTTTGCCATCCAGATGGTGACCAAATGACATACATGTGTCAGTATTCGTGAAGGTGTGTACTAAGATCAATCACATGTAGGTTCAGATGTATGATTCTGCTGTGTGTACCACAATTTAAAACCACAAAGATGATAAAAAATTGTGACAAAACAACAATAGCAAGAAGAAATCAGGGTTATATTTTAATAAGAAAGTAAAGAAGAAATAAGTTTATGCTGCTGAGATTAACATTAGCATAACATATTTACTATTGCCACATTGTACATTTAGACCACAGATTTGAAATTTACCTGAAGAGCCAAAGCAGTGATAGGGTTCTGACCTTTTATGTCACTCATTGTGGTCATTAAGGAAAAACAGACACCTGGAACAAGGTCAGCACTGGTGCTGAAGCCCACAACTTCTCCCGCAGGTCCTCATAAAGGGCTATTACATGATGTAATAAGCAATATCTTCAATAACATACCTGAACTTATTAAAGTAATGACATCTGAGGGTTGTTTCTTTCATTATTACCCAACGCAAAACAGTGGAGTAATGCTAAAAATTTCCAAAAAGCTATTTTACCTTGGTGAATGAAATCTTGTGGTTCACTGTGTAGGCCTCTGATGGTGATAGCTTAATGCAAGAATAAAACAGAGATGCTGGAGCAGTAGTTCTTAATTACATGCAGTTTAAACCAGCTCCACGCTAGGAAATATTTGGCAAGATCTGGAGACATTTTTGTCATCAAAACAAGGGAGAGGCTGTTTAAGATCCTATAATCCACAGCACAATTCCCCACAGTAAGAATTGCCTAGCTCAAAAACTGCCAATTATTCTAAAGTTGCAAAACTTTGACCTAGAAGAATTTCTAGGTCATGAATGGGCAATATATCATGGACACCATTCCCCACAAATACTACTTCTGACAACAAACTTGGACAAAGAGGGAGAAAGTAATGGTTCATGTACTCAGAGGATGTGGGTAGGAGGTGGGTGCAGATTTGGTAGCTATGACCTGGTGTTCCAGGAGTAGAGTAACACTACTAACCCTAATAACACTAGAATATCTGCATTTAGGAACTACTACTTCCATTGCATTTAGACTACTTCCATTGCCAAAGAAGAACTGGCCCAGAGGCTAATAGGTTAGGTCTTAAGTGTGCCATGGCTCCTCCACCGGCCTCCTCTGGCTGGCCTAGGGGACACCCCCTCCCATGTGGATGCTCACTCAGGAAGAATCAGGCACGATCACAGAAGTGCAGCTACCCTTTTATCGATGTCCTGATCCTTTCTGTCTATTGTACTGTTTGGCGGCTTGGTGGTAAACCAAGCAAGAATACCCTGAGCCACACCTAAGTCATGATTCTTGTCAATTTTTGAATTTTAACTTGAATGTTGACCCTTCTCAGCAATGGATATAGTTGACAACCAATGCCAAGAAGGTTTTTTCCTCTGGCTATCATCATTGATCTTCCTTTCTCCAGGGTGTGGGGACTTTCTTCCCCTGGTTCCAATCTGCAGAATCTCTGGGAAGATCTTTGGACCAACTTCCACTGTGCCCGTGAAACAGTAATTGTGTTTCTACCAAAGAGTAGGAAAACAAGCTAATCCCCAAGAGAATAGGATATTGTGCCCAGGAAAAAAGAATGACACCTATCAGGCAGGACACCTATTCCCCACAATAAGAATTGCCTAGCTCAAAAACTGTCCGCCCTTCAAAAAATGATCCCATGCAATTTTTCAATTTTTCAAATTTTTTTTTTTTTTTTTTTTTTTTGAGACAAGGTCTCGCTTTGTGGTTCAGGCTGGCCCTGAGCTCAGCCTCAAACTCACATCACAGCAATCCTCCTGCCTCTGCCTCCCGAGTGCTGGGATTACAGGCGTGAGCCACCATGCCCGGCACTGTGGTATGTGGTACTGGTTGCTGCTGGGCGTGAGTCTCCACGCCCAGTATCGTATGTGGTTACCAGGGGGATCGAATCCAGGCTTGCAAGACTGGTGCCAGAACCACTGAGCTAAATCCCCGGCCCCAAACTTTTTTATTTAGAGATAACTTTAAACTTTTAGAATAGTTGGGGAAGAATGGTACACAAATACCAGTCCATTTATCAAATCAAATTCATCAGTTTTTAACTTTTGGGCTCATTTATTCTTTCTTCCTTCATATGTCTAAGTTTATTTCAAACCTTTTGAGAGTAAGTTATGGAAATTTTAGCAGTTTGCCCCCTGAATATCTCCCAGTATAGTTCCTGAGAGCAGGGACATCCTTTGTGTAGCCATATCATTTTATCACACTTGGAATTTTTAACCTTGAGCCCATACGATTGCCTAATACATGATTCAGCTGCCCACTCTTCTCAGAGAGTAGCACTGCATTTGGTTGTAATAATTCTTTAGTCCTTTGCTTTGGCCTTCATCACATTGCCATTTGTAAGCATGTGGACTAGCTGTTTGGTAGTACATCTCTCAGTTGGAGATTGTATCATAGTTCCTTATGATTAAGTCTAGCGGTGGTTTGGTTTGGTTTGACTTTTGCCTTTTTGAAACAGGGTCTCTCTTGGTAGCCCAGCTGACCTCAAAGTAAGGGCAATTCTCCTGCCTTAGCCTCCTGGATTCTAGAATTACAGGCATACACCCTCACACCTGGCTACTGACTTGTTTTTTGACAGAACTATGACACAGAGACATGCTGGAGACAGTTGTACCAGCTCTTGAGAGCCAATTCACACAACTCGTTCTGTGAGGTTGTATTGGTGGCTTGGAATCAGCCATGATGGGAGTATTTTATACCATGGAAACCAATAAGTGCTGTCAATCGCAGTGCCCTCCATCCAGCTTTCCACCTGGGGAACATTTGCATTTAGTGGCACAGCACATTGTAGGGTGATGAGTGTCCCTCTCAGTGTGTCCCGGCTAAGGCACAGGTGCTGCTGTTTGATAATGGGTGTTCCTCATTACCTGGTCAAGGTGGTGTCTATCAGATTCTCTAATAAAGAGCTATTTTCTCCTTTGTAATTAATAAGGAACATATGAAGAGATACATTGTGATCAGAGAAATATACCATCCTATCTCTGATCACACTTTGACTAAGTTTTTGTTTACTGAAGATGATTGTGTAGCGCTCACTTGTGAAGCCATGGGTCTGATCACCGCTTGGCACTCTGCTCTTTTGTTGCTCTTACTGTTGTTTGGGTTTGGTTTTTTTGAGATAGTGTTTTGCTATAGAGTTCCAAACTTGCTATGAACTCACTCTGTAGCTCAGGATGGCCTAGAACGCATGGTGATCCTCCTGCCTCCCTACTAGTGTGATTACTGGTGTGACATACCACTATGCCCAACACCACTCCACTTTTGCCTGGAATGCATGTCTCAATAAACAACTTACAGACATTTTCCCACAGTCTTGTCTGATTCTGGTTCTTACCAAAGCAGGCTTTCAGAAGATTCCAGGTGAGAGGTTGCCCTGGGCACAGCGGGATATATATGTACCTACTGCCCACAATGAATGGAATCATGATGCATGGCAAGCATGTAATAATAAAAAATTTAAAATTGGAGCATAGTAGAATGGAAAGAGCCCTGCACTGGAGGCCTGGTATCCCCACACGCTAGGAAATAGGGTGGACTACTTCCTGTTCCTGGTGCCCACTGCTGTCATCTGTAACATAATGAGATCATATTTTCACTAAGTTCCTTTCAGGTTTTAGAACTTTATTTTTTCTGATTCTCTTCCTTGGGAACCAACACTTTCAATTCACCTCATCGGCATGGTGTCTTGGTCACATGTTTTGATAAACCAAAGACAAACCCTAAGATGCCCGGCACGGAACCTATACCCAGAGTCCTGGTGATCGAATTCACGATGCAGCTGGCTTAGCCGTGTGGTTGCAGCAAAGCCAGGACCTGACCCTGTGGCCTGTGAGTTGGTGCCTGAAGACCCCTCATCTCTCACGCTGCTCCTTCCCTTTGTTTATCCCGACAGTGGATAGTCCCCGAGGCCCACACTAGGATCTTATTCCATCACTCTTTGAGCCGATCCTCTGTCAAGTATTAGCTTGCCCAGTGCCTCTAATGTTACCTCTATTGCTATGGTTCATGGTTGGAAGTAAAAGAAATCTACTCTGGCCAGGGTGCGGTTCCAAGGAACTTTTACCCTTTAGAGGTGAAATCTAGACTTCTTTATGAATCTTTTTAAATTTCACTAACCGAATTTGGGGAAAATCAGGCAAATGCTGTTATTCTTAACTAATGCAGTTTAGTGAAGAGTCTAGTAATATTGGTGATCAGTAGTAGGGTTCAGAATTTACTGTCTTTGATTTCTAGAACCTCACATGGAAGGTTAGGTAGGGTCAGAGGGCATTAGAAAAATGTGAGGGCCTGGTAGGTGGCACATACCTGTAATCCCAGCACTCTGGAAGGCTGAGGCTGGAGGATTGCAGGTTTGAGCCCAGCCTGGGCAACCTAGTGACTTAGCAAAGGCCTATTTCAAAATTAAAACTACAGGCCAGGGATTTAGCTCAGTGGTTCCAGTGCCTGCCTTGGAAGCACAGGGTCCCTAGTTCTATTCCCAGTAAGCACATACAACAATGCCAGGCATGGTGACTCACGCCCACCAGCAGTCAGTACCACATACCACAGTGCTGGGGGTGGTGGCTCATTCCTGTAGTGCCAGCACTCAGGAGGCAGAGGCAGGAGGATTGCTGTCACTTCCAGGCTTGCCTGGGCTACATAGTGAGTTTGGGGTCAGCCTGAGCTACAAAGCGAGACCCTTTCTCAAAAAAAAAAAAAAAAAAAAACCAAAAAACTACAAACCCTAAAACCATATAAAATAATGTGGCTCATTGCCGAACTATGTATCTCTCCTCTTCCTAGCATGAGATCCTGAGCAACCCCTCCCCTTCCCTCCACTTAACCCTCCGTGCCAGGCTGCGTTTGGTGGAGGGCGAGTTCAGTATCTGCAGCCCACACCTTTGGCGCCACCTGAGCCTGGCAGGCTCCCTGCCTCACTTGCTCACTTTAGCATTTTAAACATCAAATGCCCCTCCCAAGACGGGGAGTATCCATCCTGGCAGCTTCCTCAGTGTTGTCTGTGTTAGGTCTTTTCATCTGTCTGCTAAACTTCCATTTACTAAGTCAAAAAGTTGGGGTCGAGCATATTATCCAGATGACTCATGTGAGGGGCCACCGCAGATCAAAGGGGTTGGGAGAAATGTTCCATGGATTTTATTCATCTCTAGTTTTTGTTTTTAAATACCCCCCTCCAAAATGGTGCACTTTTTCTCTTTAACTTGTAAAGGTAAATTTGACTGTAAGGTCTGAATTCTGGCCTAATCAGAGAATCGGAGATGCTTTTGGGTTCCCCTCTTCACTCCCTCCTGCTCTAGGAGTTTCTTTTGTCTTTGAACGTAAGGAATTTAACCTCTGAAGTTTCCTCTGATCAATATCCACCTCACCTGAGCGCTTCATCATCTTCACCAGATTAGAAAACCTCTGTCTCTTACTGGACAGAGCGGAGCCTTGTGCCTCCAGTCAGCTGCTCCTGGTGATCCGCTAATCAGGCCGAGAGACACAGGTGAGCTCCGAATTCCAAGACTCAGGTCTGAGCAGTTTGGAGACAAACATTCTGAAGCAGGTCTTCTGCTTCAGGTTTCAGGAGGAGGCCTGTGTGTTGGACAATGAAATTCATTTGTTTTCATTTTGTAACACTGGGGAAGCATGAGTAATTATGCAGTTAGTGTTGTAATGTCCCCGGGTTCTCTGTTTGTTTTACTTTATGGCTTATATAAGATGTATGTTATTAGTTTTTTGAGAAGCCTAATCAAATTGCTTGGAACCTGAGGAATAACCTTAATCCTTTCAGATGATAGCTACTTCTGCAGACCTCCCTACTGTACCTTTATTTAAAGCTACTTACTTATCCCCTGGTGCTCTTGACATAACTAGGAAATGTTCCACCTCAGATTCAACAGGTAGAAGGGAGGGAGAAGGAGGGAGTGCAGGGCCCAGCAGTTTTGTTGCTTAAGGCTTCTGCATTTTCAAGAACATATGATACTGACCTAGGCAAGGAGAGGAGCTTGGTGGAATTGTTTTTGTATGTGTAATTCTTACAAGCACACACCAAACACACAAACGTAGGTGTGTACACAAATATGTATGTATGTATATAAATACATATCTACACATATGTATGTATACAGATATACAGATGTATATAGATGTATCTATATCTCCAACCCTACATTTTTAAAATAAGAATTCCAAGCCAGGTGTGCTGGCACAAGCCTATAATCTTAGCACGCTGAGAGGCTGAGGCAGGAGGCTCACAAGTTTGAGCCCACTGTGGGCAACTTAGAGACCTACGAGGCCCTGTTTCAAAATTAAAAATAAATATAAAGGTCTGGGGATATAGCTCAGCATTAAAGCCTTGGGTTTAATACTGCTCCCCCACACACCGCTGGCAAATCCCTATGTCCTGCAGTGTAGCTGTGATGTCACGTAGTGCGTGATTTATGCACATACGTGGCACATTTGAAGGTGTAGGTTCAGGAGCACATTTGTGACAGGCTATACTCCTTGCTCAGCGTGCCTTCCCTTCTGGATACCCAGACAACATTCTTGGGAACCAAGGCCCAGGGTCGCAGTTTTTTCGTGAGGATCCTGTAGAATGAGAAGATAATATGTTGAGAAAATAATAAATTAGAGCCCATCTGAATTCGGTAGAAAGCATCAGAATTTTAGTTTTCTAAGGATTTTCTGTGACTGATTTTTAAGGCTTCCTATTTTATCTAGGATGAACAAATACTAACATGTCAGAGACAGAAGTGAATTTATGTTCTAATAACATGTGTATTGTGTGTGTGTGTGTGTACTGAAGTCACCATGCTGAGATGTGGAGAAAAACATACCAGGAAAACCCATAACAAATGAATCTAGGACAATCTGTGGAGCTTAAAAATTAATGTGCAGGGATAGAATTGTTCACTTACAAGTTGTCTGAATTTTCAGCTTCAGAGTCCTTTGTGCTTCTTCCCAAATACAGATCTCCAAACAAAATACTGCACAGTTTACCCACACGCGCGCACACACACACACACACACACACACACACACACGCACACACACACACACCCCTTCCCCTGCAGTGGTATGATCTGCATTGGATCGTAAACTGGAGGTGCCACGCTGTGACAGCTTCCCGCACTCCACAGCCATTTGCTACCACCCAAGACAGCCCTGTGCTTAGTGCGGTTTTCCTTCTTCACCAACAGGGTCAAATAGAAGTGGACAGCGAGACCATCTTCAAGTTAGCAGCTCTTGTTTTGCAGGTAAGAACTCTCCAGGCGGCTCCCTCCGGCCGGCTCTTTGGTTTGCTGTTTTGTTAACTGCCTGCATGTAACTCTGAAACTTTTGGAGGGGCCTGCCCATGTCTGATGGATTTGTTTGCCACTGAAAAATGTGAGCCACTGACTTGTGCTTTGAGGGACTTTTGCATGTTCTGTATATTGTGATATTGTGAATTGCCAAGAAAAATGAAATGGAGACAGCGCTGGGGGAAAAGAGCTCACTCACAGCAGCAGTTGTTAGAACGGATGTCATTTTCATTTAAATTTAGTAACTTCTGTGTATGTCTTCTCGAGGTTATATAAGACTCCTTTAATTCATAAAGGAACTAGCAGCCCCCAAAACAGCTATTTCTGTGCTCATTTAAAAAGCAAACAAATTGTGTGTGTTGAGTACCAGTGTCTTGGTTTAAAAGGTCTGCGTTCACTCTACAAGTCGTTCCACTTAAGTGGAAAAGCATTTATTGTGTGATCTTAGAAATGTAAGGGAAAATAATGATCGGTATTTTTTCGTATTTGTCTCTTCTGATAACTAGACACTAGCATTTTCTCATCAGTCCTACATTTTCATCCTTGTCCCTGGAGAAAGTGTTCCTTATGCACATCCTTCAACACTAAACTCGGGGTCAGTGATGGGAAAACAACCAAGAAGTGAATAATTCATTTAGCTTAGCATAAATACATATTGATCATCTGTCTTTGTTTTTTTTTTTTTCCTTCCAGGAAGCCAAGGGAGATTATACCAGGTAAGGATTTCTTTTCTGAGATTACTATGCAAAATAACCCAGGCTGAGTCACTGTTTGTTATTTTAAATAACAATGGTTGCAAAATCAAAAGAAAGTAGCCCCCTCCGGCCTGACTAGCTCTCTTCCCTCTTCAGATAGCGACCTAATCTTTCCGTGAGTGAGTCTGAGAATAAACCTTTCTTACAATTTTCCTAGCCAGAGTGACAGTGAGTTGTAATCAGCTTTCCAAAGCTGTTTTCTATCATCCATTAGTTAGGAAGGTGAAGAAATCTACAAAATCTTCAGGAGCATGGGTTGATTTTTTTTTTTTTTTTTAGAAAAGAACTTGTAATGGTCCTGTGTATGCACAGAAAGATGAAATCCGTCAGCTGCTCAGATAAGGGATGAATAGGGCCTTGCTTTTGCAGCTGCTTTACAGGGCCTCACCCTTCTTCCACTGGACCTAACAGTTGTATTATTGTTGCTGAGACACACGGGTTCCAACTGCTGGGGCCACTTTCTATTTCAGTTCCCCCCCCATACCTGCTCCATTCTGTCCCTTCAAAGCAGTAGCCTGGGATAGAGAAGTAAAAGTCCGTAAAGGTGGATAGGAGCCTCTGACCAGGTGGATAGGAGCCTCTGACCAGAAACGGTGACCCATTGAAAGCCTGGCTTCGATCGTGTTAATGTTCGACTCCTGGTAAACTTTACCCGTAGATTATTTACAGATTGCCTCTTACTCATTCCCAGCCAAGTCTCTGAACAATGTGCTCCTTAAGGGACTGATAAAATAATGCCTTCCGGGCTTGCCAACTTCCAGCCCCGGGAAACTCCAAGCGCTCTCCTCATCTGGCCTTTCAGTTTGGAAGAACAGTCAAAGGTGCCAAGCAGTGGCTGACTGACCAACCTTTATATATATCTACATATATTCTCCTGAGGCTAAGAAATGCTTTGAAATATTTTTAAAAGTCAAGCGATGCCATTTAAAAAAAAAGAAAATAGGAATACTTCTTATTTTATGAAATGATGTATTGCCTGATTCTAGAACTGAAAATAAAGCCAACTAAGGTCTTTAAAAGAAAAAAAAAATTGAAGCTAATTGTGGTGACATACCCCAGAAATCCCAGCACTCTAGGAGGCTGAGGCAGGAGGATTGCGATTTTCTAGCTGGGCAACTCTGCAACTTCGAGAGATCCTGTCTCAAAATAAAAAATAATGGACTGGAATGTAGTTCACTGTGAAGGACCTGCATTAAATTCTTAAAATTGACTTAAAAAAATGGAAAGAAAGGGGCCAGGGATTTTGCTCAGTGGTTCCAGTACCTGCCTTGCAAGATCAAGGTCACTAGTTTGATCCTAGTAACCACACACCACAGTACCACGTATGGTGGCTTATACCTGTAATCCCAGCACTCAGGAGGCTGCGGCAGCAAGATTGCTGTGAGTTCCAGGCTAACCTGGGCTAATAGTGAGTTCAGGGCCAGCCTGAACTGCAAAGTAAGACCCTGTCTGAAAAAAAAAAAAAAATGAAAAGAAAATAACAGCATGGAAAGATAAATTCTTTTCTGGATCATTGGTAACATCAAGAGTTCTGGCACCTAGGGTCACCTTTGTCAGGGGTCACATTCCCAGGGAGAGTGGGAAGAATAAGGAGTATGGTCATGTCATGGGGTGACCTGCGTCCCAGAGCTCATGACCTGCATTTGTCAATTGCTAACTATCCCTCCTCTGGTGTCTTGGGGTCAAGCAGAGGCCTCATATCCTGAGCCTTAGTTTCCTCATCGATAAAATGGAACCAACCTCATAGACCTATAGTAAGAATTAAAAGGATGCATATTGCCCAGGCAGTACGTGTTGTGCAGTAAACTCTTATTACACTTTGGCTGTTATTATGATCATTAATCTGGAAGCATTATCTACTGTCCTTCTCATTCCTAAACAGAATTCAATCTGAGCTCTTGGTTACTCTCAAAGAGTTTTTTGTTTGTTTGTTTTTTGTTTGTTTGTTTGTTTTAGTTTTTTGAGACAGAGTCTCACTTTGTAGTGCAGACTGGCCTCCAACTCACAGCAATCCTTCCTCTGCCTCTGAGTACTGGGATTACGGGTGTGAGCCACCACATCCGGCTCAAAGAAAGTTTTGAGACTAAGGTGGGCCTGAAAAAGCTTACTCAGGTGCTGGGGGAAATGAGAGAAAGAGAAAGGTTAATTTTGCACAGCATTCATCCGGAAGAGCCCTTGCCTGAGGCAGGAGAAAGCTTCCAGGGTTCCCCCTGAAAGAGTCCAGACACGTTAACCCAAGGACCTCAGTTTTGGTGAGTTAATTCTGGCCATGTCAAATCAATCCAGTCCTTTTCTTCAACTTCAGCTGCCTAGGAGATTGCTGAGGGGCCTCTAGACCAAAAAACTGTCGAATACCATTTTGAAATTGTCTAACTGCAATGAGTAATAGAGAGAGTATCAGACTGGGTCTTAGACAAACCAGCAACATCACCTTCAGGAAGCCATTCATCCTGTATGAGCCTCAATTTCTCCATCTGTAAATTGGGTTTAATCAGAATAGTGATTTTGGCTGGATACAGAAGCACAGGCCTGTCATGCTAGTTAGTTACTCCAGAGGCTGAGGCAGAAGGATGACAACTCAGCCTGGGCAATTTAGCTACTCAGCAAGACCCTAAGTGCCAAATCCTGGGTTCAGTCCTTAGTTCCAAAAACAGAAAAAAAATGGAATCTGTGCATTGTTGATGCCACTCACAGCTTTTATCTGATACATGCTCGCTGAGGCCTAAACTGTGCTGGTGCTTGTCTAGGTCGTGAGGGTGTAAAAATCTGGACAGCTGCTGGCTTCTGCCCAGGGAGCCGCACTTCTGCCCAACTGCTCCGTGGCACTTCTCAGTCACACTTTGGGTTGGTTGCTAAGCTTCTGACTTGAGAACATCATGAAGTTTTCTCACCAAGGTATAAGCACTGCTGGAATATGTCCCAGACTCCTTCTCAAACCAGGCAGTGTACCTGTCCAACTGAACACCCACATCTGGAGACACTCCAGAGCCTTCGGGCCCCTCTTGCTCTGTGTCAGCATTTCCCGAGCACTGCTACCAATGTCAGTACCTCCAGACCAGTCTTTGGCTGTCTCCCCTTGAGGACATCACTGTTCTCTTGGCCTTGTCTCTCGGGACTCCTCTCCATTCTCCCCTCCAGCTGACTGGGAAAGCCCCTGTGTGCACATTGTCAGTGCCAACACTTGAGTGCTCACTGTGACATTACTGAAAAGGTCCATATGTGGTTCCCGCCAATCCCACCATGAAAATGATCGTCCATTTAACACAGTCGTGATTGTCCAATTCAGGCCCAAGGAAGCAAAATAAGCCAGGAACCATGAAGGCTCTCTCTCTCTCTCTCTCTCTCTCTTTCTCTCTCTGTCTATCTATCTGCCTATATCTCTGTATATAGCTCTCATGGCCCTGGCTGGAATCCAGCCTGTGATCCTAGCATCCCAGGTCTATTCTGGGTCTACTGCATGCTCTAATCCATGCAAACACCCCCGCTGCCATCCTAAGACATCCATTTGACCATTGTTGCTTATTTCTGAAGTCTTTTAGTTTCTCATTGCACCTAGACCCTGACCCCACCTCGCATTCGTGCATACTTGTCCACACTGTGCTGTTCCTGCCCCTTTCTATATTCATGCCTCTCTGCTGTTTCTCTTCCACATACCTTCATCGTTTTATTCAAACTCTTCCTCCAAAGAGGCCTTTATGCTTGTTTTCTGTTTGCAGGGCTGGGGACTAAGCCAAGGTCCTATGTATGCTAGTCAAGCGCTCAGTCGCTCAGCTGTGTTCACAGCCCAGGATGCTTTTAAAATCCAGCCAAGCTAGACATGGCGGTGCACACCTGAGATCTCACCACTGAGGGGCTGAAGGAGGAGGGTCACAAGTTGGAGGCCAACATGGGCAGACAGGGCAGGGGCAGGGGGAGAGGAATTGCTTATTTAGCTTCCTGGCCTGTTTCCTTGAGAGTATTTTAAGTCAACATTATTGTAACCAGTAGGAAACCCTGCTCTCTAAAGTTAATTACAGCGGTGGAAAGGGGGCTCCCATTGTCTTTAAATAGCCAACAGCCTGAATTTCCAACTCAGCGCTTACCCTGCAGAGATAAGGAGCTCCTGGGTAACACAACACAGGCAGAGGCAGAGAACTCCTAAAAGCTGACCCGAAGACAAGGAGGTGAAAACCTTTATCACCAGGCGAGCAACAAGGGGCTATGTAAAAGCAAAGGGTTTTGTTTTAAGATCCTGGAAGTTACCAAGTAACTGTGTGATTAGGGTGCTGCTGTTTACGAGGGAAAAATGAGTGACCACAATCTTCAGTTCACTGCTGAATAGAATGAGAGTGTCCAACACCTACCTTCAAATGGGAAGGAAATATTCCCAGTTTACAGCTAGGCTGTAAAAATCCAGCTATTTCTCACGGGAAAGGAACTTCTCTGGATGCGCTGAGAGTAGTGAAATGAAAGAGAAAACAAAAATCAAAGACTTGTAAGAAATTTGCCCCAAAGACCTTACAGCCCTGAACCATTTAGAGCTCTAAAATGTGACTTCATGTCCAGGGCCTTCAAAGTGAGTTTCAGTAGGGAAACCAGCTAGCAGCTCAGCCAGGCAGGGTAGCACCTGCCTGTCATCCCTGCACTCTGAAAGCTGAGGCAGGAGGATTGCAAGATTAAAACCAGCCTTTCAACTCAGTGATCTTGTGAGACATTTCCCAAAAATAAAGGGCTGGGGATGTAGCTCAATGTGAAGAGCCTGGGTTCAAGGCCCAGCACAGCAAAGGAAGAAGGCCAGCAGGAAGAAAGGCAGGAAACAGGCCCTGGACCAGGTGCTTAGTACCTGTGTCAGCCAGGGGCAAGGGTGAAGATGGAGCTTTAGAATTTGACTACTTGGATTCAGACCCAGGCTCAGATCCATGATAGGTAACTGTGGGTGACTTACTGCCCCTCCGTGGACCTTGGTTCATCTCAGTTAACATCCCATCATTAGCAATGTTGTTGTTGTTAATACCTTTAATCCTCACAGCATTCCTGTGAACACAGACATTATGACTGTCCCATTTTCCAGGCAGGAAAACTGAGGTTTGCGCCCTTAAGTAGCTTTTCTGGGGTGCACAGCTGGAGAGTGGCCCAGTGGGCACCATGCTTGATGCACTTTACTGCTGTCAGGAATTGCCTTTATTTCAGAGGAAACACAACCTTGTAGGAGTCATTCATTACCTTCCTTACTAGCATAGTAAGAAAGCTAACTGGACAGAAATTGAATATGACTGTTTTATTTTAGGATGGAACTTTAATGAGTCAAAAAAATCCCTTTTGTGAACAAGAGCAACAAAAGCAAAACAAAAAACAATTGGATGAGGACTTCTTTCTGGGACATTTGGTTAAAGTTAGAGCTAGCCAGGCTTGGTAGCACACTGTTGTGATCCTAGCTACTTGGGAGACCGAGACAGTAGGATAACAAGTTCAAACTAGCCTGGAAAACTTAGTAAAATCCTGTCTCAAAATAAAATGAGCTGGGGATATAAATCAGTGGCAGAGAGCCTCTGAGTTCAATCCTCATTGCCTTAAAAACAAACCCTAAAGTTCATCAAGTTTTGTTTCCTAGGTTTTGAGTCTCTTCACTAGTCCGTTCCCAGCAGGGAACGTCTTCCGCACTCCTTTGTCCCTGATGTCTGTCTGAACCCTTGCTGGACTGGTGTGTTCTGTGGACCTCAGTTCCTCAACCGCAGAGTTTTGCTAGGAATCAAGGAGTTTGCATTTCATGGTTTACTTATTTTGCATTTGAAATAATTTGCTTTCATAGCATAAATGCTACATGCAACTGTATGAAAACCAAAACCCCAAGTTCCACTTCAGTGTATCTCGCAATTACTGTTCAGCCTGCTGAGGATCAGCCCAATGGAGGAGGTGGCACTCTGGACCTCTTTGGGTTCCGTTTCTCTCTGGCTGGAGCGATCAGGCCCCGACCCTCATCGCCGCCCAGCGGGGTCCTCTTTGGATACGGGTTGGTTGAGACCTTGGCGCATGCGCAATATTTAGTAGAAGAACTTCTTACAATGTGAAGTTCTGCGCCTCATGGGTTGCAGACGTCCCGCAGTGACACTTGGGAGGAATCCTGTGAGCCTCGCGGTGGCTGTCTCAGTGCCTTTCAGTGAGGTTCTGAAAGCACTGACTGCTAACACAGCACTTAACACTGTGCTGTTCTAGGTGTTCAACCAGCTAATGCGGTTGATCCCCGTTTTGTGTGATCAGAAAGGTTGCCCTGAGCGACACATGCCGGAAAAAAGGACAGAGCTGCGGGCATTCAAGTTGACCGTAAATAATTTCCACTTTTCTGGAGGGAGGTTTTCCCGGAAGAGAAACAGATTTCTGTCTGTTCCTTAATAGGAAAACACTGACTGTATTGCTTGATTTTCTTCTAGATGCCTATTTTCTAATTCTAGAAATGTGAATGAGAGGTAAATGTTAGTCATGATAAAAATGGACATCACATGAAATTCACTATCTCCACCATTTATTTATTTATTTTGGGACTAGGGTTTGAACTCAGGGCCTCTGTAATGAGCTACATTGTCAACCCCTTTTATTATTATTTTTTAAATTTTGAGACAGGCCCTAAATTGTCTTCCAGGCTAGGTTTGATCTTTCCTTCCCTCCTCCTGCCTTAGCCCCTAGGGGCTGGGATTCCAGGTGTGCTGAGCTGCCGCTGCCCCAGGCGAATATCCACCAGTGGAAGAGCATAGCTCAGCAGTAAGTGCATCCACTTCGCTTTGCAACTAACCCACTAAACTTTGATTCTGAAAAACTGAAACTCTGTACCTGTTAAATAAGTCCCTATCTCCCCCACTGCCAGAGTCCCTAATCACCACCTTTCTCTTTTTGTATCGGTTTGACAAGAGGTAAAATATTTTTATTTGAAATACTCACAGATTTCTACGTTAACCTGCTTCTCATCCTAAGTCTTTCTTACAGGTTATATTTCTTCTACTAAGTAGTTTGTTTTTTGTGGAAACAGGAATTGAACTCAGGACCTTGTACTTGCCAGGCAGGCGACAGCACCACTGAGCTATGTCCCCAGCACCCATACTCAATAGGTTTATTTAGTTTGGTTTTGGTGGGGATTGTTTTTGAGACAGAATCTCACTTTTTGTAGTTCAGGTTGGCCCTGAGCTCACTATGTAGCCCAGGGTAGCCTAGAACTCACAGCAGTCCTCCTATCTCTGCCTCCTGAGTGCTAGGATTAGGCGGGAGTCATCAAGCCTGACGCTGTGGTCTGTGGTTACTGAGGATCAGACTTGCAACCTTGCACTTGCCAGGCTCATGCAGGAACCACTGAGCTAAATCCTTGGCCTCCTACTAAGTAGTTTTAAAAAGTGGTGGGGATTCAAAATAGATTTGATCCAAGTCGTCAACAAGATGGCTAATGTTTAAGAAAATCTCTCATCACATTTTCATTCTAATTTGAAATTCTTTAGTTTTAGAAAAATAGTGTGACATTTGAGTCCCAGCAAGCATGCTGACTGGCAGAGTGATTTGCCCTGGGTTCCTGGCTTCACCACAGACAGAAATGCCCTGACAGGAATTCAGCTCAGTGGACCCTGCTCTTTGCAGAACACTGGCAGAGTTCCTAGTACAGGACGCATCTGAGAGAAGGCTGAGAAGGGATGTGACATAAACTCTGTGATATGGGACAAAATATTGGAAGAGGTTTCAGGTTCAAATGTACACCAGTTACCAGCACCTCTGAGATCTGTCATACCAACCCTGAAACTGCTTACAATTTAAAATGTGGCAAGTTTTTCTAAGGTTCGCCCTTGTGATATATTATAAACCTAAAGGGTTGCCAGGCTTAGCAAATCAAAATATAGGATGCATAGTTTAATTGCAATTTCAGATTGACAACACATTTTTAATTTAAGTACAAGTGTGTCCTGCTTATTCATTCTGCCGACTCGAATCCTAACATTTAGGAATGGTTTTCAGTTGTAGTAGTCCACCACTAGCCTGCTGGAAGACTTAAGTAGTAACAGTAAAATATTGGTTAAAATCTTGGGTTTGGAGCCAAGAATGGTGGCACTAGTAATCTTAGCCCTGTGAGTGGCTGAGATAGGAGGGTCCCAAGTTCAAGTCCAATCTGGGCCACTTAGTGACTTATTGAGACCCTGTCTCAAAAAAAAATTAAACATTTTTTTAAAAGAAGAGAAACGAGGTAACTAGGGGCAAAGGCCCAGACTCTAATCCTGAGTACTTCCCCTCTAAATATATGTGTGTGTGAGTGTGTGTGTGTGTGTGTGTGTGTGTGTGTGTGTGTGTATTTTGGGTTCCGTGTGCTACAGTGGGGAAGTAAGCTATGCATTTATTGAACCAAGCAGGTACTTTCATAGCAGTCTTTTATAACTTCCCGAAAGACTGCATGAGACAGGTTGCCATCCCTATATTCACAGTGCAGAAACCCAGGCTCATAAAGGTCAGTTTATCTCTGACCACAACACTTGGGAACAGGGAACCTGGAACTGAATCTAGTTCTAAATCCCATACTGTAAATCCCAGGGCTAGGGATGGTTGGTTAGTATTTCGACTTGGGACCCAGGTGTGCCTGCTGCCCTGGGCTTGCTGTAGTCAGTGGGGGCAGGTAGAAAACCTTCTTGAACCTCAGATTCCTGATCTGAAATTAGAAACAGCATCTGCATCTCTGCTTGGCAAGAGGACAGTTTGAATTGGTATAATACAATGCTGAGCACTTGTCACCCACAGGAAGTCCCCAGGATAGTCCCCTTGGAAGCCAGCAGGATTTCCTGTTGTGTTTTGTTCAATTGTCCTGTGGAGGAGGAGCTGAGAGGTCCAGGCAAGCCTAGGAATACACAGTCACACCGGAAGCTTTACCAGGGAGCTTCTGTTGTGCACTTGAAAGGAGAGCTCCACACCTTTCCAAAGATAAAGGCAGAAGGGGGTCCCCAGGCCTTCGCCAGGCTTGGAGAATGGCTAGGATAATCTTGTCAATTCTCACTGTGCTCTGTAAATAGCCACAACAAGATTGGCTTAAGGTATGATAAGGATGTTCCCCTGTAATCCCAGCACGCTGGGAGACTGAACCAAGAATATCAAGAATATCACAAATTCAAACCGAGCTTGGGACATTTTAGCAAGGGCCTGTCTCCAAAAAAAAAAAAGCACACACACACAAAAAGACATTGAAAAAAGTGCTAGGGATATAGCTTGGTGCAAAAAGACCCTAGGTTCAATACCCCCTTCCCCCGCCTCCTCCTGGCCTCAGATCCCTCCCGCTCCCCACCCCCCTTTCCCTCTGCTGCGTGGTCCTGAGGTCTGTCTATGCTCCACCCTCTGGTGTTTTGAATTTATCAACTACCAGCTTCCATGGGGCCTGGGTAAGTCTTCATACACCCCTGGGCCTCCTTTTCCCCATCTGTGAACTCTTCGATTGCACACAAAGAACTCAACTCAATTATTTGGATGATTGGAGCTGCTTTTTTAAAATTTGGGATTGGGATTTGAATAGGTAGTGGTGAGGGGGACATTTTATTTTAGCTGTTGCAAGGTTAGCTCAACCTGTTCTAAGCAGTCTTTAAACTCTTCAGTTGTCTGGAGAAGCACCAAGATCAAGTGAACTTGATTAGGCCCAAGACTGACTAGGAAGGAAAGCGTCCACTTCCCCACCGCAGGCTGCTTGGTCTCAGCAGGAACCGTGGCTTCAGAGGGGACAGATCTCCCCGGGAGGCTTTGTTTTATTTTAATTTTTTAGTAGTATGAGAGGCTGGGCATCAAGAATTCTTGTGCAGTTAAGGAGACTTGCTTGAGATGTTGGGCTTCTTGAGTGAGGCAGTTTGGACTTCCTATTTTAAGATTATGTTGATATGGGCCGGGGATTTAGCTCAGTTGTTCCAGCGCCTGTCTTGCAAGTGCCCAGGTTCGATCCCCTCGTAATCACATACAATACTGGGTGTGGAGGCTCACGCCCAGTAGCAATCAGTACCACATACCACGATGCTGGGCGTGGTGGCTCACGCCTATAATCCTA
Organism: Petromus typicus; assembly: GCA_004026965.1. NCBI lineage: Eukaryota > Metazoa > Chordata > Mammalia > Rodentia > Petromuridae > Petromus > Petromus typicus. The sequence goes on along the minus strand of PVIR01002971.1, from coordinate 11,648 downwards.
GCACTCGGAAGCAGAGGCAGGAGGATTGCTGTGATGTGAGTTTGAGGCTGAGCTCAGGGCCAGCCTGAACTACAAAGCAAGACCCTGTCTCAAGAAAAAAAAAAAAAGATTCTGCTGATAATACCCGGTTTGGTAGCTCACTTAAAAACCTTTTTTAACCAGGAAAGGTGGGGCATTTTAAGGAGACTGGGCCTCAAAAAAGGGGAGATAGTGGCTGGGGATTTAGCTCAGTGGTTCTGTTGTCTGTCTGGCAAACACAAGGTCCCGAGTTAAATCCCCATTACCACATATCACAATACCAGGTATGGTGCTCCTGCCTGTAATCCCAGCATTCGGGGAGGCAAAAGCAGGAGGATTGCTATGAGTTCAAGGCTCACCTGGGCTACATAGTGAGCTCAGGGCCAGTGTACTACAAAGAGAGACCCTGTCTCAAAAAAAGGATGGAGGATAGGATAAGCCCAGTATTCCCCGGGTTCAATCTTCAGGGTATCATGCATTCATACTTATATACATAATATATACCAAATCTGGTGTCTTGGCTATGAGAGGACAGTATGGTCTGCAGTTGAAGTTGGTTGGGTTGGGTTGGGTTCACAAAGTACGGAGTGACATTAAGTCTAATTGTGTTCAGAGTCTTCTTGTGGTTGATCCAGTTTGGGTTAGTCCAGTTTAATCTAGTTTGATTAAAGCCATCAGCACCCAGGAAGGGGAGTTCTAATAGAAGTAATCAGAGGCTGCCCGATAGGAACCAGAAGCCCACAGTGACTCTGACTAGTGCTCCTCTTCCCCTCTGATCCCTTCCTCATTGTCCCCGAGGACCCCCTGAGGGAGCCAGGCTGAGTGGGTGTGAAGGTCTGGAGCCCTCCCAGCCCCTTCTTCCCTGCTGGGTGGATATAAATTATATAATCTCTTAAATCTCATTTTCCGTCTGTGAAGTAGGGATGTAGGTGATAATGAGCCTAACATGCCTGTGGAAAAAGGGCTTGGCAGGGTCCTTACCACCCAGGAACACCTACGAAGTGAGCTTTATTCCTGCAGAAGAAGTGCTTCTCTCTGGGGATTAAGACACAGCTGTGTTACATCACCGCAGGGCACTTAGCTTCTCTTGAAACTGACCTTCAGCACTGTCCACCATGAGGTGTGGCTCAGCCTCCTTCACTCTCTCTTTATTTAATGTCTATTTATAAAAGTTTTGAACTTATTTTTAGTACTGAGGCACAAGTGAGAGGGGCTCTACCACTGAGCTACATTCCCCACGCCTTTTCATTTTTCTGTTTTGAGAGAGAGTCACGCTAAATTGTTTGGGCAGGATTTGAACTTGTGATCTTCCGGCCTCACCCTCCCAGAGTGCTTGGATTATAGGCGTTAACTACCTGCCCAGCTTCTCTCTCCATTTTAAGTGGCTGGTCCCTGTTTCTGTTTTGAAAGTCTGTGCTTTTCCTTGTGTTGGTTCTGTCACAGTGGCTTTTAAACCATTTTCTCCACGCAGATGGGTGGCCGCACCCTCAGCCATCTGAGTCACAGGTCTGGGTGGAGCCTCATGGTCTGTGTTGAGTCCCGTGCTGACCCTGCCGGGGAGAGCCTGGGAGAGAAGCGTTCTGACCAAGATGGGTTTTGTCTCAATAAACTACACGCGACCTCCTGAATGTCATAGCCTGGCAACTCAGCGTGCTGTAGAGTGTAGTCACCTCCCATAAGGTGGATGAACTGACTGGGAGCCAGAGAGCAGACCGTGTCTCACGGGCCTTGGACAAGTTCAGAAATAAAAGTCTAGTAAGCATGTGGGCCGGGGATGTGACTCAGGGCACAGCTCCTACTTGGCAGCTGCGAGGCCCTGAGTTCAATTCCTGATGCCAAAAAACCCCCAGATTCTAAGCATGGTTTCTAGTGTTGCTTTCATACCAGGTAAGTTGAAAAACTGTAAGTTGAAACATCATGAGTTGGGACCTATCTGTATTGCTTTGTACTTGTCACCTTTAGTAGGGCCAAGGGATTTAGTTCAACTGGCATAGTGCCCACCTTGTCACCTTTAATAGCTTTTTGTGTGGGAATTCAGGAAGAAGAATTTAGCGTTAGAAATGCCTAATTAAGCCCCACAGATGATCAACTAGGTATATCGCTGAAGGCAAAGTTCCACAGATTACTGAGACCAACGTGATTTTTAAACAAAGAGTGAGTGCAAGGCAGTGTGGTCAGTGAAGAACTGCTCTAAACAAACTCAAGAGTAGCATGCGCGCTGGTTACCCGCATGCTGGGCACTGGGGTCCACAGATGCATCAAGGAAAATGATGTTTATAAATACTAACCAAAATAGTATTTGTAATTTCATATTAATGCAAGCTGTTAGTCATCCTTAAGTCTGTATGGTCCCCTTCACACTATCTAGGCACCTGTTGCACGTATTTACCAGACATTTGGTATACTGTTCTGTTAGGGTCTTTGGCTCTGTCCCTTTCCTTCATCAGAGTTGGAAACTTTGATGGATCACCAGAGATTTCCAGCAAGCACACACAGGAAGTGACTCTCAGAAACCCTTCGGGACAGCACTCAGTGTCTAGCAAGTGTTTGTACTTAGCTCTGCTCTTTAGCAGCAGTAAATCTTCCAGTCGCATAAAGCACAGTATGAAATAAAGCTTCCTGCTGTGCTGCTTTTTACAGGTTCTTATAGACCCCTTTGCCATTCTTTAGTTAATTTCTGATGGCATTTAGACCATGTGGTGCACTTACAGTTATTAATAACAGGCTTGAGAGTTTATCTTGAGTGCTTGACTAGGTACTTAACTATAGTTTTTTATCTATCTATATCTATCTATCTATCCATCTCTACAAGTTATTTTGAACTGTACTTATTTAAAGAAGAAAAAATAATTTCAACTTTAAACTTTTTAAAGCATTTCATTGTTTCTGCCTACTGTGTGTTTTTTTTCTATGTATAGTGAAGTTTCTGCAGACATTTCCATTTGGTCCAATTTATATACGTATGTATGTATGTATTTATCAGTACAGTGGGTTGAACCATGGTTGGTTCCACACTGTGGCAAGTTGAAATACATGTTGGGCAAGTACTCTAGCACTGAGCTACATCCCAGCCCTTTTTATTTATTTTATTTTATTTATTTATTTTGTGTGTGTATGTGTGTGTATGTGTGTGTGTGTGTGTGTGTGTGTGTGTGTGTGTGTGTATAAGAGAGAGAGACAGGACTTCACTATCTAGTACATGGTGCTCTTGAACTTGCTATGTAATCCAGGCTGTCCTCAAGTTGTGATCCTCCTGCTTCAGCCTTCCAGTTGCTGAGATCATAGGCATGCAGCACCATGACGGCATTCACTTCTGTGTATATTACTTTTATTTCCTTGGCAGGGGTTTCTGGGGATTTTCCAGGACTATCTGCAAGCTATCTATGCACTCCATTGAGGTACATCTCCTGTTCTACACTTTTGTTTTGAGACAGGGTCTTTCTAAGTTGCCTGGGCTGGACTTGAATTTGAGATCTTCCTGCTTCAGCCCTCCACGCAGCGTTATTACAGGCCCATGCCATCATGCCTGACTTTGGTCATTATATATAACTTGCACTTTTTAGTGCACATTTGATCCATGTTTCAGGTAAGGAAGAGCATCGGAATTGAAAAGAAAAGTGAGCTTTGGGGTCTAGACTTTCACAGTGTCCTAAGAACCTACGGATAGCTTCGTACCAAGCCCAGACAGTGGGGTCTTCACTCTGGCTCAGTCTAGGAAACACTAGCAGGGAACCCTGGCTAACTAACACTCGCACAGCCTTTGAATGCCAGGTGGTTCACTGCTGCTGTGAGCAGACTTGCAGTGAGCTACAGCAGGTGCACACATTTGCTGGGGGTGGCTTTTTCCACACAAATGCTCTCACACACACAAAGGGTGGCACTGGTTCTGCCAGCCATGTGGCTTCTCAGAAATGAGTGGGGCTGGCACATTCCAGGGGGGCTTTTGAGGTCAGTAAAGAAAAACAACAGCCCCTGAAAGGAGGCTTAAGAATGCCCAGAGGAAGCATCGCTTGAACAGTCCTTGCAGTGGCTAACTGGAGGGCTAGGACAGCTTTCTTCTGGAAAGCTATCAAAAGAAGGATCTGGATCGCCTAGGGAAGGGCTCAGCCCCAATACTCAGATAAAATCCAGGCCTACTCTTCACCGTGACGACTGAATTCTTGCTGAAATGGCAGAGAAAACCAATTGCCTGTTTGGTCACTGAGTAGTGAGTGATGTAGATTTATGGACGTTCTCTCTGGGTGGAACCTGGAGAAACCAGTCCCTTGTGACAGTTCTGGTCAAGTGCATCTTTAAAATAACATAGCCATTGCCATCAGGGTCAGGAATGTCCGGACCAGGCGAGTGTGTTTATTGCCAGTGAAAGGCAGAGACATCCCGCTGGAGGCTACTCTCCTCCCAACTGCTCTGGGGCCAGCCCTCCCCCGCCCTGACTCTAAGGTTCATCCTGGTTCACATTAGCTGTGCTGCCTGCCCCGCCAGCCAGGGAGGCCCCCTGACCCCCCCGCAAGTTCATGGGCCGATCAGGCTCAGGCCTTCGGATATGCTTGCCAGGAGGGTGAACAAATAAGCAGTCAGTTACTGTCTGTCCACTCAAACATGAAATCCTGTTTGATCCTGAACTCTGAAAATGGCTGCAACTAACCCTCCGGACTCATGTGCCAGTGCTTTGCACACCCTGGTGGGGTCAGTTTGTGATCAGCAAGTTCTAACCTCCTGCACGAGCTTTGTAGCACCTCAGCTCTAAACAGTATTTGGCTCATTCTCTCACATCCCTATGTCTACTCACTGGTCTCGTTTGATTTACATTTGGTGAGGAATGTTGCTAGGACCCTGCAAGCCTGTCCCCCCCACCCCGTTTCCACACTTCCCATGCCAGCAAAGTCCTCTCTCTTTCCTCAAAGGTACTTTTTAACTATGGTGTATATTTTTCTCACCTTGCTTTGTAGTTTTATCACCTATATAAAATTCTGGTTTCATTTTGCTTATTTGGGACCTTTATGTACCTGGGATCTTGGTATGTTTCTTAGTAAGGATGAATTTCACGTGCCTTTGCTCAGTATTTATAAAATTCACCCATGTTGTGTGTACCTGTAATCTGTTTCATTTGTTGTATAGTATTTCATTTTATGAATATGCTATAATTTTTTCATCTCTGCTATTACAGAACATTTATATTGCTTTCTCTTCCTCCTTTTCTTCTTCCTACTCCGTCTTTTGTTTTTTGAGACAAGGCCTTGCTATGTGGTTCAGGATGGACATGAACTTGATTTGTAGCCCAGACTGACCTTAAATTCATGGTCCTCCTGCTTGAGCCCCTGGAGCACTGGGACTCTGGCCTTCATCCCCACACCTGGCTCTTCTCTTGTCTAATTGTAAATAATGCTGCTATGAACCTTATTCTGGTGCCTAAGTTTCTCTGCGCTGTACCTAACAAATGGTTGCTAGGCCAGAGGCATGCAAATTTCTAGAACAGACATACCAGACCATGCACTCTAATTAGCAAGGAAGTAGAGAACCTATTGCTGTCCATCTTCAGATAAACTAGCTGTTGTTAAAGTTTCTAAAGGTTGATAGTCTGATGACTTTCAACAGTTCATTGAAGATATAATTTGCATTTCCTTGAATTCTTAGGAAGTTGAACATATTTCTCCTGTCTGTTAACCATTTGGATGTATACTTCCATGCACAGCTTGTTCAAGGATTTAGCATATTTTCCAGCAGACTGTCTGTCCAAGTCATGTTTTCATGCTTCTGTGGGCTTTCTCTTGTGCTGTTCTAGCCAGAGCCATAGCTCAGTCACCTCAGTATCTGCGATGGCTTGCTGAAAATTTCCTGTAATAAATAGGTTCTTATAGGAAATTGATACTATCTCTTCACAACAGATGTTCTGCAATAGCACAAAAGACCAGATTTACAGACTCATTATAGGAAGCTTTTCTATTGCGAAGAAATAAAACTATGTTATGTTCTGCAAAGATACTCTTTTGGAGTGATCTAGGTTACATGTCTTTCTAAATTGCTCATGTATCTCCTTCCTTCCTACACTTCTGACAATTTGTAGTGTTAATAAGTTACCCGAAACTAGCAACTACATTGAGAAACTGAGAACATTCCTCCCTCTTTCCTTTACTAAAACAGATAGCATATATCAGAAGTTATAAAATGAGGGTAGCAACCTGCTGCATACTCCATTCAGATATGTTTCATAAACCAATAGGACTTTGAACCTTTTTTAATGTACTTGTTAGACAGGGATGGTTCCATATTCTTATGTGGTGGAAATAGTTTCCTGGCTTTGAATGGTGGCTCTTTAAAATGGCTAACATGTGACTTTCCATAGTATCTAATCTTCCTTTCCTCTGAATAATTATATTACAATGCATGATGTGTTTATGAAGTATTGTCATCTTTGTCTGGGTTAGGCAAAGTAAAGACTACATATCCCAGCCACCCTTGCAGCTAGAGTTCGCATCTGATGAAGTTCTGATGGGGTTGGGGGAAGTGAGAGGTTGGGTGTTCTGCCTCCACAGGAGTAAGTGTACATTTTATTCCTTCCTAGTGTGTGTAGTGTGTGTGCTGAGCATTCTGGGCCCTATGAGAGAAACCAACATCCCAGGAATGGCGAAGCTGCCAGAAACCTAATTCTTCAACATTTCCTCCTATTCTGGCTTTGTTTATGTAAAGAGAAATTAACCAAATTGTGATCTCTAGCATACATAGTCAGATCTGTGCCCTAACTTCTGTAGATAGTTCTCAATTCATAATGGTTGACTTAGGATTTTTAAATTGTACAAGGGTGCAAAAATCAATAACCATTGAAAATGTTTTGAATTTTGATATAAGCCCCCACCCCCACCCCTGTACTGGAAATGAGCCCCGGGCCTTCACACCAAGCTACACCCAATTCCATTTTTTCTTTTCTTTTCTTTTTTTTTTTTTGAAACAGGGTCTCCCTTTGTAGTTCAGGTTGGTCCTGAACTCAACCTGGAACTCGGCAATCCTCCTGTGTCTGCTTCCCGAGTGCTGGGATTACAGGTGTGAACCACCACACCCGGCACTGTGGTATATGGTACTGATGGCTGGTGGGTGTGAGTCACCAAACCAGGCATTGTTGTATGTGGTTACCTGGGATCCAACCCAGGACCTTTCACTTGCAAGGCAGGAGTGGAACCACCCAAGTAATTCCCCGACCCATTCCCAGCTCTTTTTAAAAATTATTGTATGATAGGTTCTTGATAAATTGCCCAAGCTGGGGTTGAACTTGAAATCCTTCTGCCTCTCCTCCTAGAGCAATGAGATTACAGCATGAACTCCATGCCCAGCTTGACTTCCGATGTTTTCTGGGACTGTGACATGCAATACAGCCCTTGTGTGATGCTGGAGAGCCTCAGCTCCCCATCAGCCATGCTATCACAGGGGATCCCCATACTGCACAGTATGTTGTTATGCCAACATTTTTGGATACAGTTATTCAGAGGATTACCTGAAATACTTGACATTTTATTGTAAAATAAGTTTAGATGGTTTTGCCCACATATAAGCTAATGCAAATTAGGCACAGTATACCATTTGAGCTAAATACCTGTCCTAGGCTAATGTAAATGTTCTAAGAAATATTAAGTCAGGCTAGACTATGATTATTGTTCAGTGGGCTACATATAGTTAATACATTTTAACTTACAATATTCTCAACTTATGAGGGGTAACTCAAGGAGCATCTGTCCTTCACATGGGCTGTGTTTTCTCTCTTCCTTTTAGTCCCTTCCCTTCCCTTGTGCCTCTGCGTCTGAGACTAACTCTGGCCTATTGGTTTTGGCCAGACAGTGCAGTCAGTTTTCTAATGTCCACCTCACTTGGCTCCTGTCAGGTATTTGCATCTGAGATCTCTGATATTTGTCATCTGAGTGGCATAAGAAAAATATCTGTAAGTGTAAAAGTTACAGCTGAAAACATGTGAGTGCAGAACTCTAAGAGTGACTCTGCTCTCTCTGTCCTCCTCTCTCTCTCCCCTCCTCCCTTCCTTCTGTCTTTCTTTCCTTCCTTCCTGTTTTTGCTGGTGGCACTGGTGACAAACCCAGGACCTCACGTTGGCCAGGCAGACGCCCGGAGCCACCTCAGAATTTTTTATATAATCAATTGCAGTTTCTCAGCCTGGCACCACTGACATTGGGGTGTGATATTTCTGTTGTTGAGGCTGTACTGTGCATGTGGGATGTATCCTGACCTCTATCCAAGAGTTTCCAAAAATACCTTCTTCCTCAGTTGTACCAAGAATGTTCAGACATTGCTGAATGTCCCCTGAGGGACAAAATTGTTCCAATTGACAACCACTAATCGAAAACGTATTTTTCTTTTTGTTCTAAGCAGACTTTATTTTTTAGGGCAGTTTTAAAGTTACAGATACGTGGAGTAGAAAGCACAGCATTCCTGGGGGGTTACGCTGCATCGTGTTGTTCTAGGTTCTAGCCTTTGGATAAATCCACAGTGTCATCATAGTTTCGTCCAGAATAATTGCACCACCTTAAAAAAAAAAAAAATCGCTGTGCTCCATCTGCCAAAGTGGAATGGTCTCTTAGTGTCATGAGAATTTTGTCTAGGCTCCACCATGCCAAAATAGCACATACTCAGGTCCTTGTATAAAATGGGATAGTATTTTAATATAATCTCCATATGCCCTCCCATGTACTTTGAATCTTCTCTAGATGGTCTATACTTAGTATAATATACATGCTATGTAAGTACTTATCATTACTGCATCATTTCAGAAATAATGACAAGAAAAAAGTCAGTACGTGCTCAATACAAACAAAATTGGTTTTTTAATGTTTTCAGCCTATAACTGGTTGATCCACAGATGTCAACCCATGGATCAGTAGGGCTGACTAAATTTCCCTTTAAAGTAGTTTAACTCTCCTTAAAAGGATCCCTAAGCCACTTTTGTGATAATACATATTTTAGTTGCTCTCAGTGACTGATTGGTACAATAACAAGGTCTCAGTGAGTAATATTCATTGTTCTTTAGGCTGCTGGCTCATGATTACCCTCTGGTGATTTATTGCTTTATTCATCTAGTATTTCTAGATAAATAATGCCATATCACTTCTTATAAATTAGATAGGTTCTAACTGTGTGGAGTGAAAAGTATTCTTGAAGGTATTGGGGAATATGACATGTCATCTTTCAAAAACTCCAATACAAGCCAGGTATGGTGACATATATCTGTAATCCCAACCCTCAGGAGGCTGAGGCAAGAGGATTGCTATGAGTTCAAAGCCAGTCTGGACCAGGTAGAAGGTCCCTGTCTCAAACTCCACCCACCCCCAAGGAAGCCCCTCAAACACAAGCAGTGTTTCTCTCCACTTGAAGCATAAGGCTGTTTCTCTAGTTAGACACCAAATCTAGAAGCTAACGTACTCTAAGTGTTTAAATGCTAGAAAATGCTTGTGATTTGAGGGGCTCAGAACAAAAACCATCTTAAAGGGCAGAAGCTTCAGGTCTCCCAATTTATGTTTTATGTTTAACTATGAGCTTTTTAAGCAGAATGTGGGTAAAATTTCTCCTACACTTTCTCCCCTTTCTTCTTTTTTGTCTTGACTACTTTTGTGTAAGTTAGAACCCCGTCAGATGGCCCTCATTTCTACATACTAGGCACACAGTATAGACATTCACATACTTGTTACATGAGTAAGTAAAATACTATGACTCATAGCAAACTCTAATCTACTGAGATCTGGATTGCCACAAAATGTACTATACCCAAAGCCGTAAGTGAACTCTAGGCCAGATTCTTGGAAATACATTCAGCCGAATCCAAAAAGGTAACGTGTATGTGGTTGGTGACAGTGAACAGAGTGTTGTCCTTAGTTTGTCACTTTAGAAAATGTACGTGTGTTTGCTCTTCATAAAAAACCAGAACCGTGAAGCAGCTTCTGTTACAAGTCAACACCTCGCGGGGAGCAGAGCTCCGAGATGGAGTACTCACCTCGCAAGCGCGAGGCCTTGGGTTCCACCCCCAGCACTGCAAAAGGAAAGAAAGGCTTTGAAGGACAGAGCATAAGAGAAATTACTAAGAAAAATAAATATTAATTCTGCTACTTGACAGTTGACCTTTAATATGAATAAATTGGATTGTGGTGTATTTTGATTTTCCGGAAACCCAAACCAGTTTCCCAAGATTGTCAGTGTGATTAAGACTAGTTGCTCAGATTTCAAATGAATAGAGAGATTTATTCTTATGTAAGAACAGGAGCCAAGTGACTTTTTATTTCCTGTAACTCAGAAAGCTCAGTCTTTTACCTGTGCAAAGGGCCACAACCCTGGTTTTCAAACGTAATGTTGACAGGTGCAAGTCACAGTGTCTGCAAGCAGTGTGACACAGACCCCCTCTTCTCATCTGTTCTAAAGAAAACAGGGTCAGTTACGTAGAGTCTGCTCAGTCGCTCACCTCGTTTCCCTGTGGCGTGGTCAGGAGGTTTGGTGACGGAGCTGGAAAGCAAACTTCCAGGAGGCATTAAAGGAGAAGCACTCACATTAGCTGATGAGGACGAGGAGGGGCCTTTCCTAGAGGATGGAGAACATGGCCAGGCAGAGCCCACCGGAGGCCAGTCCTAGACCCTGGACCACCAGGGTCTAATAGTTAACCTGAGTTCATACATGAGTTGGGAAGAAATGCATGTCGGGTTCATGTTTTGTCCTCCACTTGGGGGCTCCAGCTGCTTCAGTGTCAGGATCCTCTTTGGGCGAACCCCAGGAAAACTAATGTAAATCCTTGGTGGATTCTAAATCTCAGTTTGCCATTGTTTTTATTTGTCCCTTGGAGTTGGGCAGAAATGGGGCTGAGCCTTCCCAGAGACACTTTAGGACACTTCCCTGGAGTCTGTCTGGGAATCAGATAGTGTTTAAGAACATAGCTTTGGAGGACGGGGGTGTGGCTTGGTGGTACAGTATGTGCCAAGCATGTACGTGCCCCTTCTATCCCATTTTACACACACACACACACACACACACACACACACACACACACACACTCACACACACACTCACACACACAAGACTTGAAGTCCATCAGACTCCTTCTGGCTCCTCCACAGAGTTGTAGTGAAACCTAGAGACTTAGTCTCTCTGAACTTCACATTTTCACCAGAAAGTAATAATAGTACTCTCTGCATGGGAAGGCTCCTGGTGAGCCTTGCATGAGGAAAATAATGTCCTGAACATGATACCTGGTGCTTGTAAATCTTCCACAAAGGGTGGAAGCAATGAGAAGAGGTGGGGAGTAGGAAAAGGAAGAGTTAGCATCCTGCTGGTGAATAGCGTCTTCCTGCGTTTCTCCACGGCCTACGGATCTGACATCGCTTCCTCACAGACTGTCCTCCCATGCTGGGAACCAGTCCGAGTTTGTTCTCCTCCCGCACAGGGCCACTTAAAACCTGGCCGGGGAGTTAGCTCAGTGGTTCCAGCGCCTGTCTTGCAAGCGCAAGGGCCCGGGTTCGATTCCCCGGTAACCACATAACAATACTGGGTGTGGAGACCCACACCCAGCAGCAACCAGTACCACATACCACAGTGCCGGGCGTGGTGGCTCACGCCTGTAATCCCAGCACTCGGGAGGCAGAGGCAGGAGGATT